>CANYCX011063177.1:0-10317 GCA_948193385.1 Breynia disticha f. nivosa | reverse complement strand
CAATTGTAAAAATGTCATGGTACATTTAGTGCTCATAGTTGTTCATTATTGTTCATATGTCGAGAGAATATAAAGTGACATTTTTTATATTTTAGAACATGAAATCTGACATTCATATAATTGTGAACTAGAATCTTGTCGATCAACAAAAATGAACAAAATACAGTGGCATTCATATCATTCCAAACTCAAAACATAGTAGTTTGTATAATTGTCTGTTTTTATTTATGTATCAACAATTCTCTTATTTTCTTCTTTTTTATTTTTATCATTTTCACTCATTTTTACTTATTTTAATAAAAAAAAATTACACAATTTTTTACCCACAAATACCAACATCAATAGGGTTTAGTTTAATTTTTTATAATTTAGATGGTGCTTATAAATATAATTGATGGTTGATTAGTTAATTTTGATTAAATGTTTTAACATCTCTTGCTTGTAATTTGTAAATATAATTGTTAATTGGTTTGTGACTAGGTTACTTTAATTTTGTTAGTTATAATGTATAAATGAATTATTGGTTGTAATTTTTATCATGTTAATTTAATTGTATAAATAATTTGTGAATGATTTAGTTTAGGTTAGTTTAATTTTTTATGTTGAGTTCGTTAGTATACTTGTTTAATAAATTAGGTATGTTAGTTTAATTTATAAATAATTTGTGAATGATTTTGTGTAAGAAATGTTTTTGTATTTTTCTAAAAAATAAAAAAGATTGTGGATTAATTAGTCATGTATTATGTATGAATTTATTTTGACGAATTATTTTTTACTCATGCATTTGTATATATATCAAATTTTTTAACGCGTATATAAAATGTCGCCCCCTTAATTTTTTTTGGTTCCGTCCCTGAATATAGTATGATGAATTTTGGAAGAAAAATGCTAGACAAATTGAGGAGTTTTTTAATTTTTATTACCGCTTAAGTTCTTATATGTTTTTAAAATTAGTTGGAAAGCTATAATAAACTTATTGAATTTGAAGAAATAGTCTTACATCTGGATGATAATAAATCAAGATTTTTATATTTGATCGAATATCAAATTTTATTTGGTTGTTAGTTTTGATATTTTATTTAATGAAAAAAATTTATGTAATGAATGACGTAATTTAGAATTCAATTGTTATTTGATTCAATATCAACTTAAGCTGTTTTGATATATAATGGCCGATCTCCGAATTGATTCGGATTTAATTCTATTGAATTGAAATTTTCGAATTTCGAACTGTTTTATACTAAAAATTGGGACAAATAGAAAAATTATTTTAATGAAAACGAAAATTTAAAAATCAAAATCGTCGAGATGAAACAAGAATTCTTAAATATACTATTGCTCTGTTTGGTATATACTTAATTCTAGGATTTTGGTAGAATTCATTTGCAATTCTAAATCTTGTTGTTTGGTTTACTTGTTTTTAAAAATTGAAATCTTGGATTTATAAATCAAAGATTTGGAAATAAGTTAAAATGATGGATTTAGAAATCCAAACTAAAATGATCTGATTTCCAATTCTAAATCCAAGATGGATAGCTATTTACAAAATTAACCTTTATTTTCTTTCTTATCTTTGTTTTATGAGGATATTTTAGTCATAACTTACAAATATTTTTACCTACTAAATGAAAGTCTCATTTAGAAATTACAGAATGATTTGTTACACCAACCAATTAAATTGAATTTACAATTCCAATTCCTCATAAATTTTATTTAATTTCGTTTGCAAATTAAATCAAATCTATTTCTATTTCATACCAAATACTATGTAACTAAACTATCCCGTGAGCACCCCTATACAAAACATGTTCTTAGCGATTTTTTAAGAAGTCGAGGCAAATTACAAATCCATCATTGTTACACAAATCCAAACCGCAGCGACATCCAAATTAACCGAACCGTTGACGAACTGAAGGGAAGATTTGAGAGGGTGAAGCAGATGATATGTTGGGTGATAAAGAGAAGATGGTGGCAGTTGGTTTGGTTTGGGGATCCACCAACGCCTTAATTCGACGCGGCGCACTTCTCTGGGACAACCACCGAAAACACTCTCTTCAACCCTCTCCCTCCCACAATCTCCTATCCCCTCTCAAAACCTTTCTCCAACTCCTTCTCTTCTGGCAATATTCACTCCCTTTCGCCATCAATCTCTCGGCATCTGCCACTTTCTTCGCCATACTTTCTCACGTCCCCATTTCTCTCGCCGTTCCTATTACAAATGCCACCACTTTTGCTGCCACTGCTGCTTTTGGAATGCTCTTGGGAGAACGCACTCGCTTTGCGTTTTCCCTTTTGGGTATTGCTTTTATTGTTGCTGGTGTTTCTCTTTGTACTGCTTAATTTCTTCAACATTTTCTTGTTTTATTGATTGTATTTGGGATTGTTAATTGTGCGAAATGAAGTGCTTTATACTTTATATAAATCTGGGCTGTGAATTCGATGGTCTCTGTAAGATTTCAGTTTTAGCTTTCTTGTCTAGGTTAATATGTTGCTAGGTTGTTGAATTGGAGTTGAATGCATAAAAGTTGATATAGATGAATGGTGTTCATGTTTCTTTTAGTCTTCTTCCTCTTCTTCTGACAGGGGATTGGTCCCGGGTGTGTGCTGAAACAAAAGGGTAAGTTTAATTTTTCATAATGCAGTTACTCTGTTTATGAATCCATTTTTCGACTTGAGAATCATCTTAGGCGATAATCCAGTTTTTTGTTTGATCTCAATCTTAAAATGGAATAAATGTCTGATTGTAGCAAAAGATCATTCATTATTCCACTTTTAGGGTTGTGATTTTGAGTCAAGACAATGAAATTGTCAAGAAAGAAAAAAATGCTGAGGAACAATTTTTTTTTTTTTGCTGTGAAGCATGGAAAACAAAGAAAATGAGTTATTTCTTATAAGCAAAATTACACATTGTTGAAGTGAATATATCAAATATAATGAAATTGATCAGGAACAATCAGAACAAAATGAATGAATTTAAAAATTGCATGAAAGAAGTAATAATCATGGGGATTTATTTCTCATCTTCTTGTTGATGATTAAGAGAAAAGTGCAGTTCTTGGATCACTCATATGTAGAAACCAATAACCTCTAGAATTGTTGCTTGAAGCACTCAGGTGGCATTTGTCCATTAAACCTCTTAATATCCTTGCAGTAGTCATAGATCATGTATTTATCTCTTACCCACTTCATTTGACCTAGCTTTGCAGCGGTCAACTGGCTGTATGTGGGGGATGACCACCAGTTGCCAGGGGTAGTTGCTGCGCATTCGGTGATACTTACTGGACCATTCCACTTGCATGCCCTTGACCTAAAATGGCGGTATCTCGCTATGAAGGGTGCACTATTCCAATCAATCTTTACTAACCCACCTCTTGTTGCCCAGTTATCAGCATTCCATAAGCTGGAGTAAATCCTCATCCCTTGTTTGTTCGGGTAAGCGATCCCCTCATTCTCGTAGTTCCGAAAAACACGGATTGGTATACTGTCCACATACCACCTGAAATTACAATGATAAATATTAAGCATAATCTCTTGATTTCTATTGTGTGCACCTTGTTGCATTTGAGAACACATGAGGTAATGGGGGATAGGTTAGGGTGATTTTTAAACTTACACAACTTCGGTTGGGTTCCAATGTATGGTATAGTTGTGGAAATCGGCAGTTGGGTCAAACCAGGGGTAGAACTGCTGTTCCCTGCTTCCGTTCCCTTGAGTGTAGATGTTTGTATGAATGATGTATGGTTGTCCTGACACATTCCCTAAGAATTCAAAGTCTATCTCATCATGTCTGCTCCCACTTGAAGATAGCTGCAAGAAATTTGAGTGTTCATTAAGCAGATTTTCGGGTGCATTTCTCTGTTCATCAGTTGCATACTTTACTTATTTTTCATGAATTTCTGATGCATTTGGACTTACATAATAAGCAGTGACTGTTCCAGCTGAGTTGTTGGGAACCAATTTGATTAACATTTCAATGCTTCCAAATAAGAAAGCTCTTTTTGACTGCATACCAGAGCCTGCAAATGAAATGATAGTGAATTTTACATGATTAAACATTTTCATCCATGTGATCTTTTTCCTTACTTTTTTGTTAGATCTTATGATCCAAAGGTTTCAGTAAAGGTTTATGAATGAGTTTTTATACCTGAAGTTTGATCGAGAACAAGTTCAGCATCGTCGCCATTGCCGAAAAATTGAGAATGCTGAGCACCCCAGAAGAAATACATGCTTTTGGAGAACTTGGCATCGACGAAACTTGGATCAAATGCCAATGCAAAGATGAACAAGGCTGCTAACAGAGTTCTTAGAATAGCCATTGTAATTCGAATTTCTTCTTCTGCTTTCTTTAAAACCGAGTTGAATATATGGGATGGCCTTGTGTGTGCTCTTGTGTGGTTTATATATACATTGTAGCCGGCAAGTATGGCTTGCCAAGATGAACTGTATTTTGATGATTGTTTAATAAAGTCTCAAACTGCCATGACCATTTCATTGTGCTCGACATTCCTACCAAAAGAGAACATAAAGAATCGTCAGGAATGGCATAAAATATGCACTAATGAAGGTACAAGCCATTAGGTTTTCTGATTAATAATTAGGTTTGAGATTATTTCAAGATAGCAAGGGTTAAGCTAATTGTGTTAATATCTCTCTGCTTTTTTTATGGGCATACTTTCGTAGGAATATCTTCTACTGCACATAGGTCTATTCATGAGTTGGTCTTTTGCTAGCTCATCCGTTAGCTCCGACTAATTGACGATTCCTTAACTAGGTACCGACTCTCTGCCCGATTTCTTGGGGTGAACTTCTCCTTCAGGAGTTCAATAATTAATCAGAAAGTACAATTTAAACCCTAATTAGAAGGCAATAAAATCCTGATGTGACCTAATAGTAGCAACTGGCTTTCCTGGTTTGTTGGAAATAAAATATAAATGACAAACTGTTTAGTTCAAATACAATGGAAGTATTTCAATTGACATTACAAGCAGAGTTGGTAGGATGAAGGGTTATCCAATTTTTGAGACCGATATGCTCCGCAATGCGCCTGTGGTTATTGTTGTTCTCATGTGAGATGGGAGTAGTGGGACAGGAGTAGCCACTGATGTGTGTAGCTGGGACGCGGTTGCAGCAGAATAGAAGAAAACAAAGTCGTGGGAAAGACTAATTTCATCACTTTTAATTAATAATTACTTGATTTCCGGCTATTGTAAGATTTTTTTAAAATAATCATCATATAGTATAGTTTAATTAATATAATTTGAATTTTAGAGAATGTAAATTAAATTTAAGTATTTGATAAAATAAAATTTCAATAGCATATGTACAATTATATATTCAAATAATCGCAAATCTGATAGGCACATAAGTTGATAAGTTTTAAATTAGGAAAATAAAAACCCTCATGTATGATACTCCAAAAGAAAATTAAAAATGTATTTAAAAAAATTATAATAAAAACTATAAATATTACAATAAAGACTATAAATATTACAATAAAGAAAAGAACAATTATAATAAAATAATACTGATTAGTTTTTTTTATAAAGAATAACGGAATTAATCCTTTCAAAATCATAAACATTTATTAATTTAAAAAAAAGAAAAAAAACGACTTGACTTTTAAGATATAGAATTTTATTTATTTAAAATAAAATATTTATATAATTTTATTTAAGTTTTCTTTTTTTAAAATTAATAAAAGCAATAAAAAAATCAAGAACAAGAGTCTTACTTTACAAATAGTTTAAACTTAGAAACCTCTTTATGTTAAATTTTATCTATTTAAAACACTTAAATGTTAAATTTTAAAATTTATTTATTAAAAAGTAGTAACTCTTTTTTTTTGTGTAATGATTGGAATTTTATGTTTTTGTGGAGTTTTGTAGTCTTTTATTTAGATGAGAAGAAAATGTTTAATTATAATTGCAAATAATAAAAACTTATCTTTTTTAATTTTACTCGTAAATATAATTAAGTATGAGTAGGTGTATTATCTTTTATTTATAGTTAAATTTTGTAATTTAACTTTAATATATTTATATAAATATTAATTTATAATACCTAAAATAATATTATGTATATATGATAAGGTCACTTGGAATATTGAAAAATGGTGTATACACAATTTTTGTTACACCATAACATCTTATTTTAATTAATTTCAGTTCTCATTTTCATTATCACTAAAATGATAAAATTACAACGGAAGTTCATAATCACAGAAACTTCTCTTCCATCAAAAAAGAAAATAATAACTTATAAAAAAATGAATCAATAAAAAAAACAGTATCATATACACCAATAAATTAATCTCATTTGATCTGAACCCAGCTTGCAACACTCGGTATTCCCTGATAAACGACATAGAGCATGTAATATCCCGGCGGAGCAACGCTTCCTCTCGGCGGTGCATATGCGTCGATGTTGTAAATCCCATTTCCGCCATTAGAGACCTGGTTCAACCCTAAGTTAATCAACCTCTGGTTCATTGACACACCATGTGTGGTGAAAGCTGGTGCATACATGGTCACCATTACATCCTTCTGCTCCACATTCATATTGCTCTTGATCTGTATTTGAAACTTCCTGGCGTACCTAATGCGTTCCTTGAAGGTTTTGGTTATTATTTGAGGTCTTTTGTTAGCCTTGGCTGGATCCAAGTAAGGTGGGGAGAACATTTCGATTCTTAACTCAGTTGGGAACATTGCATTGTATATGTAGCCATTGTTAGTGTTGCTACCGCCGACGAGGATTCTTCCGTCCGGGAGCACTACGGATGTAGAATGATACATTCTGGGAATATTGGAGGCCGTGAGTTGCCTAAATCTTTTTCCTCTAACTGCTTTCGGGCTGTATAATGTAGGGGTAAAATTAGGTTCTCTTGCGAAACCCCATCCTGAACAACCTCTTGTGGCTCCATTGAGCATCAAAACATCTCCTGATGGAAGAATCATCATGTCGCCCATGATTCTTGGTGTTGGCATCAATTCTGTTTTCCATACTGGGTTCTTATCCGTGATCTTAATCCTAGCGCAATCCTGAAGAGCTGTGTAAAACACGCCTTTATCAGCTTGTGAGTATGCATCAATATGTGCTGATCCTCCACAGATCAGTACTTCTGCTGTGATCGGATCGTCCTTTCCTGTTTGAGCGTGGGCCTTTAGCGGGAGGAGCACAGACATTCCTGTAGCCGGATAGCTCCGTTTCCCGCCCGGAAGCACGGGCAGCTCACGGACGATCTGGTTCGAGTTCGGATTCAGGAGGACAGAGCGATTGTTGGCAAAAATGAAGACATTTCCGTCAGTAGACAGGTGGACGAAAGGGTACAGATTGTTCTCATCCCTGTCGCTTGTTTGCTTCAGGAAGTTGAAGAAATATGATTTCTTGTTGGATTGTCCTTCCACTGGAATGTACTCGTAGCTGAAAGCTTCACGGCCTCCGACCACAATGAACCTTCCGTCCGGCAACGCTGCTTGTGTTGAGTACCTTAAACGACGAGAACAAACCTTAAAACCATATATATATACAGAAAACTAGACTCGCGTAAAAGTTGGAAACGAATGAAATTCAAAGCTTGAATGGAAATGATTATACCATCTCCGATCAGCAAGTGCAGTTGGGTATTCTTTCCAGTCGCATTTAGGGCAATCCTCTAGGTATCTAACAGTATTTGCACCACCTTGGAAACCACCTGTACCCACTAGGTTTCCGTCGATCGTGAGGCCTCCCGATGAGCACCATGTATCCGTATGAAGCTGCGACATTATCATTCAAATTTCATGAATCTTTAAAAACCTGACAGCGTAAACGGATAGGAGACGAGAGAGTTTACCTCGAGAGGTGTAAGATGTGAAGTGTGAATATCATAGAGAACGGAGTGGCAGAAGCAATCTTTTTCACCGGTGGCGTTATTAAGAACACGGCAGTGTCCTTTAGGCAATTTAACTTGCGAAATCTTCCAAATAGTGGCATCGTACATCAAAACCTTATCAACTTTTGGAAGCAAAATAGCATGCATAGCTGAAACACCAGAATTTTTAGACTCCACTTTCCAAGCACCACCCCATGCCGACCCTCCAAGAATCTCACCACCCTTCTTTCTGCGGCCTTTGGCTTTACCACCTACCGGAGACTGACGGACATTTACGACAGTAGTATCGCCGGGGATCTTGTGCTTGAAATTTTCTGGGTCTCCATAAGGGTTTCCGAACAACTCATGAGGCCCCAAAACTTTCTTCTTGTTCAAGAACACGTAAGCATTGGGACCGAACAAGTTATCGGCATAGGAGGAGAGGAAGAAGAGAGGAAGAAGGACCAACGATTTGAACGGTGCCATGGATGAATGATTTTGTGAGGAGTACGCGAATTTAAATGCCTTCGCAGAAGGCAATCCTATTTCTGTCTTTGAATGTGCACCATCATCAGGCTTTTATATAGTTTAGTAAATTGAAACAAAGCTATTAAAAAGGGATTTAAAAATAGAGTTGGTTTCTCTTATTTAGAAGCATTTGTGTTTATGGCAATGAGTAAAAGTATCCACTAAAATTTTCAAGTGAAATTAGTCCCATTGTCCTCAACGGAAATTCCGACTATTTATTTTTATATTTACTAAATTAGCTATACATTGCACAAATCATGCCATGCCAATATTTATTATAAGTAGAAAATTGTTCACAAATACATTTTTATTTATGAAATAGTGACAAAAAATGTAAAACTCCATTATCTGTGCACATGTGTGTGTGAGTTTATGAAGGATACATGTTATAAAACTCTTTAATACAAAATCAATTGACTTAACATCATTATAAGGCATATTCTTGTCATCCTTGTGTAATCATTAACGAATTGGGTGAAATACATGTTCTATTCAAGAGAAGACGTCATGATTGGCCCGCAAACACCAGTGTGAACTGTGAACTAGCTATAGTGGCGCTTGGCGCTCCATGAGCTTTTGGAGGAAAAAAATTTTCGACGTCGTCTATCTTGTAAACACACTTCACAAGGACTGATAGAAACTTGAATTTCTGGAAAGGTCAATTATCAATCCTTGTTGGTGTATGAATTTTAATCCTTGGAAATTGAAATGACCAAGTCTCATGTGTCATATACAAGATTGATCTTCTTGTGTTTGCATCGTCGTGCCTCTAAAATATTGGAGTTGTACAGAAAACGATCTATGCTCCCTCATTTTCACCTTAGCAATACTGAGTGACTTATTCTCAGTGTCATAGATAGTGCACATGTCACCTCCAAAGTGCAAATCATATTTTTTCTCCATCATTTGGCCAACATTAAAGAGATTACTATGAAGGTTGGAAATATACATCACAGCATTGATGAATCTCAAACATTCTATAGTGTTGACAGTAATAGTTCATTTGCCTTTCACACTTAAGGAAGACCAATCAATTAAGTTGACATTTGTTCTGAAGGATTTGTCAAGCTTGTGAAAAGCTTTTTATTACAACTCATGAGATTGATAGTGCTACTATCTAGATATCAAGTGTTGTTTTCTTGTGAGATTGTTTTGCTAGTAAAGAATAAATTGTCTCCTCTTGAGCATTCTTCAATGTAATTAACTTGATATCTTCCCTTAAATTTGCAGTCTTTCTCCAAATGTCCAAATTTTTTGCAATTTCTACATTGGGTTTTACAGTAAAAATAGCAATTTTTTTTTTCAAAATGATTAATTCTTTCACAACTTTGGCATTGTGAATATTTTCTTTGTCCTTTCGCATTTCTCTTCCGTTTCCAAATTTTCTTATAAATCTCCTACTTTCTATAGTTTCTTCTTCTTTCTTTTCTACAAATCTATTTTTTTGGTATTTGATATTCAATTTTGATTGAAAGACATTTTCTTGTGAATTTTCTTCTCTACCATTCAATTTTTTCTCACAAGTTTCAGGTGACCCAATTAATTCTGTGATAATTAGTAAAGTGATGTCTTTTGTTTCTTCCATGGCGGTGACTATTGGAACATATTTTTCTGAGATAGTGCTAAGTATTTTCTTTTCTACTCTTTTTTTTTTGGAAATATCTCCTCCATAGTCCTTATCTGATTTACTAATTCATGCGCTCTCAAATAGTAGTCTTTAATGTTCTCCAAATCTTTCATTTTTCATGTTCTCAAAATCTCTTCTAAGAGTTTGAAGTTTGACAATGCGTACCTTGGCACTGCCTTGGAATTCTTCTTGCAAAATATTTCATGCTTCATTTGAAGTAGTAGCGGTAGAAATTCTCAGAAATATTGAATCAACAACTGCAATTTGGATTTTGTAAAGTGCCTCCCAATCTTTACTTTTTTGCTCCTCTAAT
>CANYCX011062997.1:0-11986 GCA_948193385.1 Breynia disticha f. nivosa | reverse complement strand
CAGACCCCCGATAACGTTCATTACGCTGCCCGTAACGTTCATTATTCAAGTGCAGTTTTTTCTGAAAATTGCCAACAGTAACGTTCATTACTCCCCATGGTAATGAACGTTACCATGGCTAACGTTCATTACCTGGGATGGTAATGAACGTTACCATGGCCCAGACTGCACTACTTGTTGATTTTTGACTCTTTTCGATTCCCGATTCGCGTATACTTTTATATACACGTTCTCCAACCTGAATAACCCCTTTTTCAACTAAATCAACACTCATTTACATTAATTCTAACATCACCCACAATCATTCACATAATTAAATTCATTATCTTTTGTGTTCTAAACCTTAACATATTTCTCTTGTTTTGGGCTAAACGGATTTTCGGGGCGTTACATTGACCATGCGTGAAACGCTATTTTCTACTGAAATTGATGAAAATGGATGCCTTAGGTATAAGTATAATTGTTTTGTGAATTGTAAAGTTATCATGATACTTTATACCATGAATATGTTTGGAATGTGAATTAATTTAAGTGTGTGATTAATTAAATTGTGGATTGTTGTCCATGTCAGTAAGTGTTGCTTATTGGGTCTCATGACTCACTACATTTTATTCCTGTCGTGTGGGCAGGGACTTGAGGATACATTTTGGATTAGAAGGTGTATAGCTTTTGGGATGTTCCAACTCAGATCGCATGCTAAAGACTGAGGTGGGTGATGCACCGGAGATCTCTCTCTTCTGTTTTCAAACTTGTCCTTGAAAATTGTATTTGATAATCATTTTGTAAGGTTATGTTCGAAATGAAATTGGTCTGGTTTCTTTTCCTATATAACCGTAAATAGATTTTGTAAAACGTTGTAATTTGTGTTTAGTAATGAAGGATGATTGTATATTGTTCAAATGAATGTGTGAATGGTTGTATTTCAAAATTTGAAAAACTCTCTGCTAAACTCATGATGTCCAAGATTTAAGTATCACCTTAGAGGAATTTATATATATAAGATCAGGTGATAGTTAAATTTTGGGGGTCACAGTAGGCACTTTAGCTGCCATCCTAGTGCGAATGTCAAAGCGCAACCCTTGTTCATATCAGTCTCTCTTCTGTGCATCAGTAGCCACTACCTCTGGCGCGTATTGAGAAAGTCTCGTAAACTGTGCCTCGTACTCCTCTACCATCATTCCTTTTAGTTTAAGTTCCATTAACTCAATTTTCCTCCGGTCCCGATACAATAGAGGGGTATACTTATCACCAAACTCCCTTCTAAAATCATCCCAAGTAAGTGTAGGTGGTTTGTTCTGACTTCTAAAAACTATTTCCCATCAATTCCATGCATCTCTGTCCAAAAGTAAGGGGGTGTACCTCAACTTCTACTCTGGAGTGCACCACATACGGTTAAGAATTCGTTTAGTGTGTCTAAGTAAATCTTCTGCCTCTACGGGATCTGTGGTACCCTTAAATGATCTTGCCCCTTGTTTGCGCACCTCTCTAAAGTTCCTATTATCACTGAATCCCATTGGAACCCCTTGTTCCCTCATCATTCTTTGCATCATTTCATATAAATGTGCATAGGTTAGGTCAAAAGATAAGTTAGCAGGGTATGTCTGCTGCTCACTATACCCTAGAGTGGATCCCTACCCTTGCACAAACTCACTGGACTCGGCAGCATTGTGCGATACATGGTCGACTATCTCCATCCTATTGCAATAACCATTTTCAAAACTTAGTTTCACACACAATGTTGCAATGCAAACATTTTTCGACACAGTCCACAGGGAATCTAATCCCTGCTCTGAAAACACTAATTGTGACGCCAAATTTTACAAGTTCATTTTTCAAGAAATAAAAATTTTAGCACTCTATTTTTTTTCTTATAAAACATGAGTTAGATAAAAGAAAAAAACCAAAGTTTATGAACCATTTAATAAAAACCCAGTTGGTCATACATAGATTAAAAACTAAAATGGGGAAGCAGTAAAAACTATTTTACATGTAATGTTGCCGACCGGTCCTATGCTAACATACGCATAGGCGAGTAACACAAATACAGTCCAAAAACCCTAAGAGTTCGACCTTCAATAAGTATCGCACCTCTAGTCCTGCCGACAAATCGTCCCATCACTGGTACCTATACTCTGGAGACAAATCAACAGGAAACACGGCTGAGCATATAAAATATACTCTATAAGTGACCCCCTAGTGTTATTAAAGATGGGGTGCAGGCGAGTCCTCGGCCTTCGGAGCCAACCCTCCCTACTGGTTCACCATAGCCATGCACAACAAGTTATTTATACATTCAAATCATAATCACATTAAACAGTCACAAGCCAAATACATAACTCCTATAAGGTCACAATATCATCAATCAACCTGGCCACCTTCTATTCAGGTGATACACAATCGAAATCTAAACTAACTGTAACACACGTCAAGCCAAACCACAAAACCATATCACTTTCCTTTAAGGACGTAAACATGACGTGATCATTAATCTCAACAATTCAATACACGCAAACACTAAATCTCATTTCACCTATAAACACTCAACATTAATATCCACACCCATACCATTAGACATGACACATATGTCACAACTCATGCTATAAAGCTCATATAAGGCACTCATCACTCATTCACAAATTATGCTCATCTCGTAATCATAATCAAGATGCATTCAACTTCCATAAAATCAATGACATGTATGCACAACAAATGCATAATGCAAGGTTAATGCATTGTCCACACACTTATGCACCCCGGGTTCTGGAATCATTGGGTCTAGCCTCACATCAAATCATCGGGCTCTCACTCAACATCAAATCATTAGGACTGGCCTGACATTAAATCACAATGGGGATAATCCCCTATTTTTCTCACAATCGGGCTAATCCCCCATTTTATTACAATTCATCGGGCCTTGCCCGGCATCGAGCTCTCGCTCGGCATAGACATCACACCAATAGTCGAGCTCTTGTGTTCCCAAACATTTGGGCTAATTTCCCATTTTATCACATATGAGCCATAGGCTCCCGTATCTCAATGCATGAACATACACGTGCTCATGCCTACACAATAATAATATGTACGAATGCAAGTTTATTCAATTCATGTCAATTCTCTCAAAACATATGCACATGAATGTTCTACAACATTATCTCAATTCATAATATTGTTCATAATGGCCAACTCATGACATCTTTCAACATACACCAAATGTAACTGAAAAGAGTTCATCCAATAATCAACAAGAACATCCATATTGTGCATATGACAATTAATATAATTCACCACATCATTCTTATTTATGTAATCACATATAACATATAAGGCCAACTCAACCCAAGCCAACACCAAATCATACGAAACACTCACATCATACATTATCAAGTTCAAACATTGCCATAAACTATTATTCTTTTGCGTAAGCCATTTTCCACGTGAATCACATACATAAATCATACAAGATCATATGCTCATATTCATATCATTAATAACAGACCATTAATATAGCCCTTAATATTATATCATACGATTCTTTAAGCCTTCAAAATTAATAGACAAAACCGTATCAGTTACACTTCTTAATTATCCAATTTTAAACAAATAGACCAGGGGAAACGACCCAGCGGAACGGTCAGCATGGCCGTTCTTCCTGACCGTTTGTCTTTGTCTGGCCAATATTCATAAGGAACAGCCATGGGAAACAGCCAACTTGGCCGTTCCCTTGGCCATTCGCACCTGTATGGACAGAATAAATAACATTTTAACACTTAAACTCTTTAAGCATTTTAGCAAACATTTAGGCCATTCTTTTCCAAACAATATACATTTTATTTCATCACAAACATACAATTAATTCACATCCATATACACTTGCAAACCACCAATTCATAAATCATTTGCGCAAGTTAAACCTGTATGATAAATAGTCTTACAGTTTGGGATTTGAAAATGAATGAAATTTATTTTTGAGTCTCACAATTTAATTTATTCAATTGAATCTGTTGTCAGCAGAAAATATGTAGTGAGCACGGTCTTACTGTTGGCACGCCCTCATGCTCATCCTCATCATGAACAATTTTCTTGGCACAAGTCGTGCCAAAGAATGTCGTAGCGTGGGCTAAACACCTTGATCATGTTGATTAGCACGACGACGTGCTGCCCTTCTGACTTGTCCTAAAAATTGGCAATTTCTAGACAACTCAACCATTTCCTTTAGTACACATTTTGAACACTTCTCAATTCAACTCCATTTACATTCACATAGCAATATCCATACACTTATAAGTTCCTCATCTTTATCACTCTCATGGAACAAGTTCAATATCTTACTTAACTTAATCTTAACCAAATCACTTATCAATCAAACACATCACCACATCTCGAAATGTGTACTAAAGGAAATGCTTGAGCTGTCTAGAAATTGCCCATTGTTGGGATAAGTCAGAAGGGCAGCACGCCGTCGTGCTAATCACATTCACATAGCAATATCCATACACTTATAAGTTCCTCATCTTTATCACTCTCATGGATTAAGTTCAATATCTTACTTAACTTAATCTTAACCAAATCACTTATCAATGAAACACATCACCACATCTCTCAACATAGATTTATTCATATACAGTACTTATGGAGTAAACATACAAATCATTCTATCAACTTCAATTGCTTACCATATAGTAAACACAAGTATTCATAAGAGCATATCCTATACCATTTCTTAACAATTTCCCTTCATTTTCATTAAGTCTACATAGGTAACATATCACATTGACTTCTTTAATCACACAACATTAACTACACATTAACCATACATAAAAACATCAGCATACAACAACACACAACAACATATAGTATCATTATTCACAAAGCGACAACTAGCACACAACATTAACATATAACAAAAATAGCACAACTTTAGTAGTCAAATAGTAACAATAACCACACAAAAACTCATCTCATAACATTAATTTCCTTAGAAAGCACTTATGAAATAGAAATGCAATGTCAATGCATTTACACATAGCATGATCCGAGTTTTCTTCTTTTCCACTATAGCATATAGTAGAGGAATCCTCATAAGAACACAACAGAGGATTCAACCTGTCAAAGTGAGCACACAGCACATAAGGACAGCACATAGCACGTCTTAATTGCATGCAGATCATTTCACACAAATGTTATGCAACACATGAATGTATATGAAAAATTCATAAACATGATCATATCAATTGCACATAGTATTTTGCATATAGCATTTCATAAATCACATAGCTCATCGTTTAAGAATATAACTCAATACTCTCAATTCATTCCTTTCACAAAGTTTTAAGTTCGAAAACACATAGCATAATGAACAGCTAAGGCATTAAACACAAGCACACAGGGCTTAAGCAATAAAGTAATAATTCACAAATCCTATCTTGTGCATCATGTTATCCAATGGAATGATCACATATTCTCATTAAGAAAGTAATTACATACTTTTCTCAACTATTATACAAGCATAGAATAATTGAATTTATCATTCTCAATTGCAAACTCATGTATTTCATAAATACATAACATCCTTCTAGTACTTTTATTCTTTACATCGTTCTTATATAATTAATGTAGATGTAAAATTCTGAATTGATTTTAAAATAACATAAATTAAAGTGGGCATGGAAAAAGGAAGCATGAGATGCGCATGTATATATATATGTTTACTGTGCCATGAAATGAAGAAAGAAGCTTGACTTGTACTTAAATTGGTTGTGGGGTATGTCATGGAAAGAATGTAACTTAAATATATGATTAGTAAGAAACATAAATTAAAGTGGGCATGGAAAAAGGAAGCATGGGATGTGCATGTATATATATGTTTACCATGCCATGAAATGAAGAAAGAAGCATGACTTTTACTTGAATTGGTTTTGGGGCATGTCATGGAAAGAATGGGCATGAGACGTGTCTATTGTGAGCGCACTGTGCCATTATTCAATTTGGCATGAGATGTGCTGAAAAGGCAATTAAGTCGTGCCTCCATTCACGTGCATCATGTCATGTAGAGATAAATAAAGCATGAGGTGTATGTATGCATGTAAGATGTGTGATATAGGAATTAATTGGCACGAGACGTGCCACTTATTTAATTTGTATCGTGCCATGTTTTTTTAAAACTTGTTGGAATAGAATTACATCTAGATTTGTATAGAACACTCGTAGGAATCAAGAGAGAACAGATAGAAACCTAAAAGATGAAGTAGGATGATTCTATTTGGAGATTATTGGTGTTCCTATGGATGAGGATGAGAGGATTGAGGAAGAGTTCATATTTGAAGGATTTAGGAACTTAGGCAGAAAGGCGATGAGCTCACGTTGGAAGTGTAAGAATGAATTTCATCTTCATCTATGGAATTTATGTAAGTGATTTACACTTACTGCTCATAATCAAGAGTTCTTTCACATAATACTTTGTGTATGATTGGTTATCTTGGACTATGATGTTTTTATTTAAACATAATAGTCGCTTAAGTCATATTAGGTAGTTATGCCATATGATTTATGAAAAGCTCGCAAGTAATGAAATCATGGATTGATTAGGAGTTGTTAATGAATTGATTATATTAAATAAGTGGTTCACACTTCCTATGCTGTGAATATGTTTCATAGTTGTACTTGTTGAGTTGAACTACTGATTTATGGAATTCTTTATTTAAGAGCTTATTCATTAATAAGAATTGTAGGTTCTTGTTGAAACTATTGGAGTTCCTATTGCTATTAAACATAAGCTTTAACTTATTGATGAAATACATGGAAATTATATGAGACTACATCTAAGCTAAGTTTAAAAGAATTTAGATATGTGCTTATATTAACCTATGTGGTCTTTTATGTGTGAATGAAAGCTTGGTTCTTTGTGATCTATATGATCATTATTAGATCTATCTGATTTTTATTCTGTGTGCTGTATTGAAAAAGCATGATTGGGCTATGTTCGATTATAATCCTTTATGGATTGATATTTTGCTCAGTGTGAGTTTACTATGTTTTGTTGCTATGAATGTTATTTATACATTCACATATGTTGCATAAGCATTTATGTGACACTATATTCCTGTGTGGACAAAAGTGTGTTGTTGTGTGTTGTCCTGGATTTTCTATGTGCTATCCAAACTTACGAGCCATATGCTCAGAGCTATGTGGTTAGGCTTTATGCCACTCCTCTGTTGTGTGCAATGGAGGGTTTCCACTACTGTGTGTTATGGTGGACAACAACCCATGTTATTCTATATGAAATTGCATTGGCATTGCATATATTTGTATTCATATGAATACAATGCCTTGATATGATTATCTGTGTGATATAGAACCTTTGTGGTTCGAGCTACTGTGTGCTATCATGTGTTGATATTGATCTGTGGGATCGAGATTGTTGTATTTTGATTTAGCTGTGTGCCTCTGTATATTATATGGATGTTATGTGTGAACATAATAAGTGATTTGTTGTGTGCAATTGATATATAATTAAGCATGGTTATGTATGTTAGCCATGTTCTCTTATATATGTACAAACCATGCTTTAATTGATTTGATGATATGAAAGGATATGTGTCATAAAAAGAGTATAAGAAATGCATTGGATGAGTACGAATAGACAATAGAAGTGAGCTGTGTGCAAATCACTTGAATTAAGAATGTAATAAGGCATTTTAGAACCTCAGCACTCCTTCAGGTTGAATAGGACGTCTTTATGCTGAATATTGAATCTAGATAATTGATACGAGCACAACCTCATTCTAAAATGAAGAATCCCGTGGCAATTGGGAAATCAATGATGAGCACGTCCCCGATTTATTGAGCATGCCCCACTCTGACTGTTGTTCCCCTACACTTGATTTTAACTACAATTTGTTTATCATTTAATGAGTATATTTTATAACTCACCCTTGTATGTTGTTTTAATGTTATGCAGGTCTAGCAGGATTGCCACAATGAGGATTCGAGCACATGTTTAGCGAACATGGATTTATTGCAAAGAGTTTGACAAAAGTAAACTTGTTTTACCAAATTGTATTTAAGATTATTGAAACATTTTCAAAACTTTTTTTTATTTAACTCTATGATATCCATGTGTTGGAAAGATATTTGAAAAATAATGATTTTAATTTTAAGCTCCACAGTAGATTTATCAAGTATTTATTAAAATACTTTAACCTTAAGTATTGTACTTGCATTCTCAATTTATAAGTCACATAAATAAGCTAATGTGCTTCCAAAACATAAGTTATATCTTAAAGACATAATTACCACACACAAGTATATCTTATCAAGTGCATAATACACTATTATCATTATCTCCAATATATCATTATTTGCAACCCTTTCACCAATCATCAATCATGAACACATAGTAGAGAACATCATAAGTAAGTTTAACTTACACAACCATAACATTACTCAAAAGCATGAGCATACCAATGGTAAGTGTAAGACACTTCTTTGAAATATGTAAAATCAGCATAACACCCAACTCCTATCCAAGCTCCATAATTAATCTCCTATCAAATAAATTCCACACATTAAACACATAAGTTCTCCCAATTCCCTCTCTTTCATAACCATAAATCCCAACATCTCATAAGTTCTCTAATTTACTCTTCCTAAACCAATCGCAAAGTTACTAACAACTCCAATCTATCTGAGTTCAACAATCTCACATAGAATTCATCTTATTCCATCCCAAAATCTTAAATTCGTAACCTTTCTTTTACCATCAATACTACAGAAATATGCTTAAATACATAAAGAATAAGAGTTTACCTTTTCACAAGATCTTTTCCCCGTAAAAATCCTCTAATCTTCACGAAGAATCAGTCCCCAAATTAGCCTCGAGGGTTCTATGTTGTTTTAATGAAATTCTATGTGTTTTCATAAGAAAGGAAGACATAATCAAACCCATCATTTTATTTCTAAATAGCACGACCATTGGCACATGTCGTGCCATTAGATCATGTCAAGCATTTCATGGCATGGTCCAATCTATCCTAGCACGACTCGTGCTTGCTTCCTCGTCCATGGAACGACCAAACAAAACCAATCACGTTTCATGCTTCCTTCGTCATTCCAACTGCTCATCCATACATTTTTATTCCTCATTCATTTCCCTTCCAATTTATTTCCACTTTAATCTAATTTTTCATGTTAATATTTTCAGAGTGTTACAATTCTCCTCTTAAGAAATTTCGTCCCCGAAATTTAGACTCAAGTGTTTAAACATATTTCACAAATAATATGCTTTCTTAGTCCACATTTTCATTCATCACTAGATTTGACTCTAAGTTTTCTAATCTAGTATAAATCATTAACTTACACCTTAAAACTAAAAGATAAATCTAGTAGTCTAATTTCACTCTCTCAATTACTTATCCGTTTATTATTCCAAAAAGTCCAATCTTTTGCTCATCCTACGAAATAATGTCTACAGAAGCATAAACAAATCCATTCTAACATTTCTAAGCAAGAATAATTAAGGAATCTTTTGTTCATACGCGCTCAGCGTAATGAGTCACAACTCAAGTATGTATTCACAATACACATAACTACTCATATATCCAAAATTCATGTATATCATTTTCACACACACTTTGATTCTAAACAATCCTCTTTTTCAACTGTCATAATATATCTTTCTTCATGATTTATGATCTATCAGGTAATGCCAGCCTTACATAGGTAAACAAGAATAATGGTTCCGTGCACATGAGAAGAAATGCATTAATGCAACAAATGTATAAGAATGCAAACAATGTCATACCTTTGGTCAAGAATAATATATAGGAAGTTGGAAAATTGCTTCTGTACTTAAATGATATCCCTGGAACTACCTTCAAGAAAAGAGACAAACCATAAAGAATCTCAATGGTTATATTCCTCAAATTTTATTTTCTACTATGCTTTTTCCTTCACACATTGTTTCACTATTCACTTACTCCTCATGTTCCACACAGTAACTTGTGAAAAAATCACTCACACATAATATAAAATTTAAGGACAACATTTTTAAAAACTAAGTATTTTGCACGAAATCATGCGTTTTAACACCTATCGTATTAATGTCATACAAAGTTCACGTACTTACTAAATCTAAAATTGGTTTACAGCTTACTTTTGTTTTCCACAATGTTTTCTTATTATATGGTATTAATGCCATAATCACAAAGTTTTCTTATTATCTTCATATCCTCCAAAGTTTAATTCCGTTAGGATTCAAATTAAATTTTTCTAGTGAACATAAGGTGCGTTTATTTAGCACGACCTTTGTGCTCGTCCTAACACACGACACTATCAGGCAAAAGCTTGTGCTGTCCAGCACGACCGATGTGCAAATATACTTAAATGAATACAAAACCTCAGCAAGAGGCCCTGCCTTCAGAATGAATTCGGACATGCAATTGTGCCAGTTGACATGACACCGTGCCAACCCACGGATTTGATCCAATTACAACCAATTAATTACACCAATGTTAATCACATGACATCTATCATTTCTCTTTTATATTTCTAAGCACAAACCTTATCAGACTCACTTGTTATACAAGTGATCATCTTAACTTTTACCGACTATTCTTTCTCTTCATATTTTCAAACAATTTAACATACCAATTATATATGCATGTTTCAACATGTTTTACATCTTCATTCATCTGCAAAAACAATTTAGCAACAAATGATTTGGTTACACATTTAAGCAAAATATGTATTCACATTGTTCTGGCTTCCCCATTCTTAATTCAAATTGAAACTTTTTATCATAGTCATATCGTAATTATTCTGTTACTGGCATTTTTAACATTTTATCCAATGCAAGATATCATCTTACATTCATATGATGCAACACAACCACACCATTTTTCTTTCATTTCCCTTTTACTATCAGTATAATCAGTAAACATTTTTCATACTATATATTTGATTTCTTTTTAGTGTGGTTATAATATATACCATAACCATTTATAAATAGTATGTATTCAATCTACATTGATAAATGCATACAAGTGCATATATGTCTTAAAACTTTTCATTTTCCTGAAACACATTGCAATTATGCAAGTCATAGTGCAATGTATAGTATGAACAAGTTCATATTCATTGTAACATTCTGAACATTTTTCATCAATAAATGACAATAAATTAATGTTTAAATATTAAAATATATAGGTTTACGAAAGGTTTACAAAATTTTGACGCGAAATAAAAATTTTAAAAATAAAAAATAAAAATTCGGATGACGTGGAGTACGCTTAGTGGACAGAAAATTACACGGTGTCGCTGCCACCCCACGTAGTGTTTGACCACCCCGCATATTCAGCTGACAGGTTAAAAAAATTAGAATGGACACCATTTCGGATTTTGTGGAAAATTAGGGCCAATTTGACAGCATAAAATACCATTTTCAGCAAAGAAAATGGCTAAGGAAAGTGCTTTGCAAGGGATAATTCTGGAGGTGACTTGGTGGATTTTCATGGAGGAAATTTTTCATACAAGGGAAGGTAAGATGAGGTTAAGTTTATACATGGTTGATTTCTGGTTTATAGTTGCCATTTTGATGAGTTTAAATACTAAATAATTGCTGGGAATATTGGATTATGTTGCTGGAAAGTTTGAATTGATATATGATCATGCTAAGATAAAATTATGCATGATAAGGTTGGTAGAAAACGATATAACATAAGGTTTACATATGGTTTACAAGTGGTTGATTGTTGGAATTGTAAACCAAATTGATTTCATATGTGGATGGATTTTGATACTGAAATTATGTGTTTATGATGATTAAAAACTTAAAAGATAGTATAGAAATGGTTTTGATAATATAATTTTGGGTAGGATGGATTTTGGTATGGTTTAAGTTTGAAGAAACATTGATAATGGGTTGATTTTAAGTGGTTAAGTTGATATTTAATTTTGAAAGAGAGTTAAGGAATTTCTTGTATGACATACA
>CANYCX011062635.1:0-10137 GCA_948193385.1 Breynia disticha f. nivosa | reverse complement strand
AATACTCATATGTTTATGTTTGTGTGAAACATAATTAGCTTGATGTAATTTCTAGCTTGTGTTAATATGAGTATTGATTGTGTTGCGATTGGTATGCTCTATTTGATTATATGCCTGATTGACATGTTGTTGACTTATGGTGACATGATTTGCTTTGGCATATTTATTAGCCTGAGACTTGTTTGAATGTTGAGCATACTTGTGAGTTGATTTGTGGCCATTTGAATGCATATATTCATTCATTGTGTTGTATGATTTATGTGACACTTGGCTACTATAGTAGGTTGGGCCTATAGAGATTATGCGCTAATTGGTCGAGAGATTCCCAATGTTCGTTTGAGAGATTCCTGAGCCACGATGTCAGTTAAGAGACTCCTGACGTGTCGGTTGAGAGATTCCCAACAATACGCTGATAGGTTCACAATGTCGAGTGAGACGCTCGATGCCGGTAAGGCTCCGAAGATGTAAGCCTGTGCATTTGCATATGTGTGTGCTTGAGACTCATTTGCTTACACATGATTCATTGCATACATTCTAATATGATTTGTATTGATAATTGGATATGTATGCTGATGTATATATGATGAGACTTCATGTATAGTATGTTTGACATGTTTTGGTACTTGCTTTGTGAGTGATGTAAATAAGAGTATGTGGAGTGTTTTGAGTGTTGAAACACTATTTTTATGGTATGTGTTATATGCTGAACTTGCATATTAATCTAATAAACTTGTTACTGAGAAATGTGATGAAAACAGAATGTAATGTACCAAAATCGTAGCTCAACATGACTACGTGCTGACCAGCACGCCCCGTACTGTTGGGCCATTCTGGGATTGTGTATGAGCATGCCCTTGTGCTCTAAAGTAGCACGATCGTGTTATCTGGGATTGTGTTATATGAACAAAGCTCATGTTTAATATGGAACGATGTGTCAACTGGGATAACTATTGAGCACGCCCTTGTGTTAATCTAGAAATATCTCGTGCTGTTCTCCTGCACTTCATTTATTCAATATTTTGATTTTCACTTACTGAGTATTTGTGAATACTCACCTGTTTGAATGTTGAATTGTGGTGCAGATTGTAGATAGCTGCTTTTGGACTTACGAGCTGTTGATTAGAGGCATATCGAAATTTTATACGAAGTCTAGCTTTAGTGTTTTATTCAACTTTTGTTTTGTACAGATTTGTAAATATATGTATATATGATATTTTGCTTTTGCTGGTTTATGTTTGAATTTGGTTAAAAATGGATTTGGGCCCGAGACTGAGTATTTCTATATATGAGATTTTATCTATATATATATATATATAAGTTATCTTTTCTATCTTTGTTCTTATATTATTTAAATGGGGCGCAAATTTGGGGATATTTGAGTTTTAAATTTGAGCTCCACATTTAGTGGTATCAAAGTAGGGATTAAATTCTTTGCGGACTGTGCCAGTAAATGGGACACTTGTGTGTGGATTTGAAAAGCAAAATTTCAAAATGTGTTTTGAAACAGATGGAGCCTGGATATGATATATTGCCTGATCATATAGTAAAGTCCAGAGATTCTGTAGGAGTACAGGGGTCAGGACCAGTATTCCCTATACCTCCAGAGCAGCCTACAGTACCACCTATGATGCCTATTCCCCTGTACGACCCTATGTATGCACCATTCTGGGAGATGATGCAACGTATGATGCAAAGTCAGGGACAGGGACACCCTGCGTCAGAAAAGGAGAAAGAAAAGGGTTCTGGTAGCAAGTCGAGTTTGACTATAGATAAAAATTTTGCTGAGGTGCAGAAACAGGGGGCAAAGGTATTCGAGGGTACGACAGATCTGGTTGAGGCCGAGGATTGGTTGAGGCATACTGAGAGTATCGTCAATAGATTACAATGCAATCCTGAACAAAAATTGAGGTATACGACTTCACTACTTAAGAAATTAGCTTAGAACTAGTGGGAGATGATTCTAGGTAGTCCGAAAGATCCTCCAGTATTGACTTAGGATGATTTTCTAAAGGAATTTGCTAACAAATACATTCCTCAGTTGTATTTGATGAAAAAGAAGATAGAGTACAGTGGCAGAGGTAGAGGTGGATGCGGTTCAGGGTTTACTTCTAGAGGAGGATCAGCCTCTAGGGGTGGAGCTAGTGGTTCAGGTATAATGGGTATAGCTGGCGATTCCACAGTATCGATAGGGTCAGCACCACAGGCCAGAGTATATGTTATGACCCGAGATGAGGCTGTAGAGGATCTGGATGTCATTACTGGTATGATTTTTATCTTTACTTTCCCTAAATTAATATTGATTGATCCAGGATCCACATGTTCCTTTGTGAGCAGAGTGTCATAGAGCAAATAGGTGGTAGTATCGAGCAGCTGGGGTATACAGTTGTTGTATCTATGCCAACAGGTAGTACTGTGATGGTATGACACATTTTATGTCATTGTGAGTTGAGGATTGGTGAGTTGACTTATCTGGCAGACTTGATTGTTTTGAGGATGGGAGAGTTTGATATCATCCTAGGAATGGATTGGCTATCCAGAAATTGGGCCATGATTGATTGTTATGCAAAGAAAGTCATCATTGAGGTTGATGGAGAGCGACGTGTATTATTAGTTGGCAAGAGGAAGGTTATTCCTTCTAGTCTGATTTCAGCTGTTATTACAGTGAGGTTGATTCGGGATGTCAGTGATTGACGTGAATCAACCTAAATTAGAGGTATGAGATGTACCTATTGTACGGGACTATCCTGATGTGTTTCCTGATGACTTACCAGGTTTACCCCCACATGTGCTGCACCAGTATCTATTGCACCATACAGGATGGCATCTGTTGAGCTGCAGGAGTTGAAAAGACAATTAGAGGAGCTGTTGGATAAAAGGTTTATATGCCTGAGTGTTTCACCTTAGGGTGCACCAATGCTCTTTGTGCGAGAGAAAGATGGTAGTATGCGGATGTGTATCGACTATCGTAACTGAACAAGGTGACAGTGAAAAACAAGTATCTATTGCCACCGATAGATGATTTGATAGATTAGCTGCGAAGAGCTACAGTATTCTCCAAGATTGACCTTAGGTCTGGATATTGGCAGCTGCGGGTTGAGGATAGTTCTATTGAGAAGACAACTTTTCGAACTCGATACAGGCATTTCGAGTTCATAGTGATGCCATTAGGGTTGACGAATGCACCAGCAGTCGTTATGGCACTGATGAATAAAGTATTTCAGTCTTATTTAGATTACTTTATTATGGAATTCATTGATGATATTTTGGTGTATTCACGAGATAGAGCAGAGCAGGAGAGACATTTAAAGATTGTGTTTGACTTGCTGAAGGAGAAGGAATTGTGTCCTAAATTCAGCAAGTGTGACTTCTAGATGTCAGAGGTTGTTTTTCTAGGATATGTGATCTCTGCAGAGGGAGTGAAACTTGATCCTAGTAAAATAAAAAAAATTTAGGAGTAGGAGTCTCCGAGGAACGTTACTGAGGTATAGAGTTTTTTGGGTTTAGTTGGTTATTATCGTCGATTTATCGAGGATTTTTTGAGGATATCTAGACCGATGACCTTATTGTTGAGGAAGAATGTTTCGTTTATTTGGAGTGAAATATGCGAAGAAAGTTTTCGCAAGTTAAAAAAATGTTAGTTGAGGCTTCAGTTCTGATGTTACCTTCATCAGAGGGTGGATTTGTGGTTTATAACGATGATTCTAGGGCTGGGTTAGGTGGAGTATTAATGCAGCATGACAGAGTTATTGCTTATACTTCACGACAGTTGAGACCGCATGAGACTAACTACCCGACACACGATCTGGGGTTAGCAGCAATCATTCATTCTTTGAAGGTTTGACGACATTCTCTATATGGAGAGACTTTTCAAATATTCACTGATCACAAAAGTCTCTGATATATTACGACTCAGAGAGAGCTGAACCTTCGACAAAGGAGATGGATAGAATTATTGAAAGATTATGACTGCACAATAGAGTATCATCCTGGAAAAGCAAATTTAGTTGCAGATGCTCTGAGTAGGAAATAGAAAAGGGATGATGACTCGGTTACTTATAGAGAAGAATCTCTATTTGCTTTACGTGAGCTACGTGTGCAGTTAGATCTGATTGAGAATAAGATGTTGGCAAACATCAGAGTTCGACCACAGATGAGAGACTTGATTGCATCGAGACAGATTGATGATGATCATTTGATGCAAATAAAGACAAAAGTTGAGAAGGGAAAGTGACTACTCCGCATTGACTTGATGATGAGGGTGTGTTGTATTACAGAGTTAGGTTATGTGTTTTGGATATTACAGAGTTGAAGACTGAGTTGATGACAGAAGCTCATTCTTCACCTTTATTGGTTCATCCTGGCAGTACAAAGATGTATCGAGATATGAGAGATTTATACTAGTGGGTACATATGAAAAGAGACATAGCCGACTTTGTTTCCAGATGTCTACCTTGTCAGTAGATCAAGGCAGAACATTAGGCGCCAACTAAAAAGTTGAGACCAGTGGAAATTCCTCACTACGGATTTTGTGATTGGTTTTCCAGGGACGTTACAACATCATTGACCGGTGTTTAGCAAGCGTACTAGGCCGGTGTAGTTTTACCACAGAAGTATGACTCCTAGGATCAAATCTCTCACGGAATGTAGTATCTAATATGATTCAGTGCTAAAAGTAAAGAAAAGGAAAGCAGTAAACATGATAGATTGATGGTTGAGAATTGAACTAAAAGAGTAAATTCAAGAGAAAAAAAACTGGAAACATTAAGTAAGAGTGTCAGGCTTTCCTAGATTTCAATAGATCTACACTTGGTTACTAAAATGGATTGGGGCGAGTGTTGGTGTTCTCGCGCTATTGTCAATTAAGAGTCCCTTTTGGGATGCTCAAATTGTGTCCTTAAACCTAGATAATGTTCTACTTTCGTGATACATAGGCATTTCATCGAACACTTTAGTACCAATTGGTATATTTCTATCCAATTGATCCTAACACTATTTGATTAGCCTTCTTATCGCTCAGCTTTCGCAATTCTGGGACAAGATTACTAAAATTGAATGATAAGACAAGTTTGAAATCAAATGTTCTAAACTAGCATTCGATTAATTAAGGTACAATGGGATCTAATCCTAGTCTATCATTACTATGGATCATTCACATGCCTTTAATCAATTACTTCTCTCTTTCAAATGCAATCACAATAGGTACTCTTCAAGCAATCAATAACAAAATGTCTAAACTATCATTCATCCATAAACCCAATCAAATAATCAACATTCAAGTGAAAGATATTTCATTCAAGCACAATCCTCAAATCCAACAAGTAAACCAAACATAGATTCTATTTACATCTTAGGAAAACCTAACAAATGTTTAGCTTAACATGGCTAACACTAAACAAAAAGAATAGATAAATAAAAGAGACATAACCTTGAGAAAAAGAAGAAAATAAAACCTTTGAAAGCTCCCTCTTTTTCTCCAAGAAATGTTCAGCCAAAAGTCCCCTTCTAAACCTAATACAACTCCTTTTATATCCTCCTTTCAGCCCCTTGCGAAATGTCCAAAGTGCCCCGACTTAACCCATTCATTTTTAGGCCATTTTGGACCATATGTGGGGAGTCACGAATGACTCAATCAGATCACCAAACGTGACTCAAATGAGTCACATTCGTGATCTATAATCTGTCCAATCTTTGCAAGCCAAAAGGACACCAGTCACGTTCGTGATCATGGTGAGTCAGGCTCGTGACTCACCTTCTGACCAATTTATATTGCTTAGTTGAAGAGACACGAATGGTGGTTCAGTCGTGGTTAGTGGATCCATGATCGTGGTGCACTTTCTGCCTAATGTTCACTCTGAGTCACGTTCGTGATCACTTCGAGTCACATTCGTGACTGGGCTCCTGTCCAATTTTTGCATGCTGAAATGAGAGTCAAGAGTGAGCTTCATTCGTGATTGCTCGAATCACATTCGTGGTTACCCTTCTGCCCATAAGTTTCATCCATTACCGCTCCACTTTAGCCTTCAAAATGTGAGTCACGTTCGTGACTCTTTTGAGTCACGTTTGTGACTCCTAATCTGCCCAACTTTTCCCCAAGAGAAATGAATCACGTTTGGCTTCTAATTTATGGTTCATGTGAACCGAACCATTTTCAACTAACTTACTTGAGTCACGAATGCCATTTTTCCCTTCCAAAATGTGATCATGGTGAGTCACGTTCGTGACTCATCTTCTGCCCAATATTTTACTTCATGATTCAAACCTCACTCGAGTTCATTTGAGACTTTTGTTCATGACTTCGAGTTCGCAAATTCATGATCAATCTTTTTGTCATATTTTGGTCATTGTCTTTGGTCCCCAACCAAGCTCAAAGGCTCATGAATTTGCACTACACAATGGCGTCGTTCGATGTGCCTCCTTTTTCCATCGAAACATAGCAAGATCTTCATGTTCCTTAATCACGCCTAGACAAAACCAAAACCACCATAAGCGTATAAAATCCATTGGTTTATCTACTAAAATGACATGAAAATCAAATAGAAATAAGTGGAATAAATGTGCATATTTGTTCCTATCAAACTCCCCCACACTTAAGCTTTTGCTCGTCTCTAGCAAAACAAATCAGAACATAGTGGTTAAGAGCTCGGATCAAAGTGCGCTCGTGGTCTCAATCGTATTCAAGATCCCTAGCACATAATAACAAGGTTTCATATAACACAATCAAGTGTTAATGATACCTAGACTTACCCAAGCAAGCTATTCAAGGACTCAATCGGTTGGTGATCAAATTCTCGAGTTTGGTGGTATCTCTAGGTCAAAACACTTGCTAACATCGAAGTTACTCTCTTGCATCATATCAACACAAAGAAAATTTGAATTTTGGCCTAAATCATTTTTTTCAAATACTACAATGCTTTTTCTTAGATTGTGCTCTTATTTTTATTCAAACTGTTTCCTAGCGAATGCGAAAGTGACTCGCTTTTGGCGCGCACTCTCGGTCATTCGAAAACTTTTATTCTCTTAAGACTTTTAGCGAACGCGAAAGTGACCCGTTTTTGGCACGCACTCCCGACCATTCAAAACGTATTTATTATGAGCACTAATAACAATTTTGAAGCTTTCAAGCATTGTTTCTTTTTAAATTTCATATGCCAAAACTCTCCAATTCTTTTGTGCAAATAGAAGCAATTAAGTTCCCAAATGCCAACAAATGTTGCCTTTTTACACCCCCTTACCAAGCTCAACAATCATCCTAGGTCCTAGGTCCTCAATTGCCATATGTACCTAAAAGTCTTAGGTCCTCAATTGCCATATGTACCTACATTTGCCATTATATACAAGTTCTCTTTTCAACGATGTCAACCATAACTTGCATATCAATTTCTCTCAAAGTTCAATACCACCACAACACACATCTATTCACAATGGAAGTGCAAAAATTTTGAAGAAACATCAGAAGAATTTTGTGAAAAATTTTGAAAAAATTTCCACACTTTTGAGCGCATTCACATCCCCAACCCACAAATGAAATGGAAACAAAATCATAAACGCCTCCCCCACACTTAAGTTTGACATTGTCCTCAATGTCACAATTAAAGATGCAATCAACAAAATATTGAGGACAACATTGGTATGTAGAAGTTGAGCGTAAAGAAGAGAGAAAGGGAAAGAGAAAGCTTCTCTCAATTAGTCGGTCATTGTTTCCATTCACAAGGTTGCGTCTTTGGCAGCGACATTCATTCATTTACACTACCTTTACAAAAGGCAACAAAAAGAGTTGTATACAAAAGCACAAAATAAAAATAAGATAAATGCAAGACATAAGTAGAAACATCCTCCTATATGATTAATGCAGACACAACAAATTAAAGAAAGGAAACAAAATAAACATGAATGCAATTAAGTGATGTAAATAAGGAAAGAAAGTTTATTGACACAGTTTTATGTCATTGTGGACATGGGTAGTTTAGCACTTTCTGGACGGTCACATCATCACGGTCTTTGTTCGGTCTCTAGCGTGGCCTCTGGAATGTTGTCTGGCATGGTGGCTGTCAATGATGCTGGAGGTTGGGCTCTCCTCATGCTCCAAGCAAAGGTCCCTATGTGACTGCCAGTCGTCCTCACCAGTACATGTTTGGCCAAAGCTGGAGTGAAATGCTTCCTCTTGTCATCATTGAATGGCCTTGGACATAAGTGCTTGCTCTTCTTCCTACTTCACACCCCTACACTTATTTTGTTGCCAATCCCTTCATTGATTTTGCACGACCTATCCTCCTTGCCAAAAGTTAATTCCTTGCATATGTTTGCCCCATTCACCATTTCATCCGATATTTCTTTTTAAAACACTTCCTCATCCATCCCCAAGCACTGAATTGGTTGGTAAACCTCAAAGTCTTGTGTTTCTTTGCCCACTTGAAGTGTTAGCTTCCTAGCTTGCAAATCAATCACAGCTCTCCCCGTGGCTAAGAATGGCCTCCCAAGTATGATTGCCAAGTCAGAACCCCTCTCCATATCCAAAACAAAGAAATTGGCAGGTAAGAAGAATTTTCCCACTTTGATTAACACATCCTCCGCCTTTCCTTCCGGATATTTGATTGAATGATCTCCAAGTTGTAAGTAAGTGGTGCACAGTTTGAGTTCTCCTAACCCAAGCTTCTCATACAAAGATGGAGGCATAAGATTGATAGAAGCTCCCAAGTCACATCGTGCCCTGTTAATGTCCAATGTTCCAATGGATATGGGAATTCGAAAACTCCCCAGATCTCTCAACTTTGGAGGATGCTTCTGTTGAATGATTGCACTACACTCTTCACCCAAAGGCACCGATGCATATTCCTCCAACTTTTTCTTGTTTGAAACAAGTGCCTTGATAAACTTGGCATACTTAGGCATGTGCGAGATGGCATCAAGAAATGGTATCTTAAAGTGGGCTTACCTCATCCATTCCAAATACTTTAAGAATTCATCGGTCTTGAGAGTGGCCTTAATAGCTTGATGAAATGGTGGAGGGGGCATAGAGGTAAGATCCTCCTCCACTTTCTCCTTGTTATTTTTAGCTTACACCCTCTTTTTAACTTTAGGAGCCTTTCCATGAACCTCATAGCTACCCTCATTCCCTTATCATGCTTGTCACCAATAACGTTCTCTTTATCCTTCTCAATCTAATTGGATCAATGCTCTTTCTTCTTATCCAATTCATCATCAATTATCGTTTCCTCCAACTTCTTCTCACAACGCAATATGATAGTACAAACACTATCCTTTGGATTTTGAGTGGATGAACTCAGGAGTTTGCCCTTCTCTCTTTCTGCCACTTTCTTTGCCAATTGTCCTACATGATGCTCTAAACCTTCCAAACTAGCCAAAGTAGACTTGTTGAAGGAAGTTTGAACTTGCATGAAGGTCTCAAAGCGTTGGTTGGTAGCAGTTTGAACATTCATAAATTGTTCCATCTTCCCAAGAGCTTTGGTGAATATCTCTTTCAAATTTTTCTTGGGTTCTTAGTGTAACACCCAAAAAATGCTAGAATAAATTACGAGGAAAATCGCAGAGAAAAACTCCAGAATTTGGGTGAGAACGGGATGGAGAACGGGTTGAAAAACCGTTCCCCAAACCGTTCTAACCTAGAGGCTGGACAGTGAGATCAAATGGGATGGAGAACGGTTTGTTCAAACCGTTCCCCAAACTGTTCTATCTAGGAAGCTGTCCAGAACGACCGAACGGGATGGCAAACGGTTTGGTCAAACCGTTCCCCAAACCGTTCTAAATGGAAAGGCTGACCAAAATGGGCAAACAGGATGGAGAACGGTTTTGGAAACCGTTCCCCAAACCGTTTGCATCGTAGCAATTCAAAATAAAACGCGCAGACATAATTAAGGAGAGAAAAGGAAGTAGGGTTTTCGACCCAGAACTCTCCAAAACTAACCCAAAATCCCTCCCAATCACTTCTAACCCTTCCAAACACAAAACCCATCTTAAAACAACAAACCTACACTGGAGTAAACACATTTTCAGCCTCCAATCGAGCCACTCTCTCTCTAGGGTTCCAAGTGATGGAAATTAAGGTAAGTTCCCAATTTCTAGCTGAAATGTGTTGTTAAATGGGTACATTGTGTAGGGTTTTGTTAGGTTTTCAACATA
>CANYCX011062589.1:0-18009 GCA_948193385.1 Breynia disticha f. nivosa | reverse complement strand
ACCCTCTAATTAAACTTCTAATCATACCTCATCTCACCTTTATAATTCCACTCGAAACTAAACATTTATTCTTTTCATTTCAACCGATTTCATGATTCTTTATCCTAATTTAGAATAGACGAATTTTCGGGGCGTTACAATTGGTTGATTAAATAGTTGTACATATATATAATCACAGTATCCCTATTTTGAGCACAATAAACCATTTTTAGGCAAGTTTTGATTTTTATCTTGGAAGTGTTTCAATTTAATAAAGCTGTAATTGTTTTACGAACATTTATATTTGACTGAATTTGAGCTTAATTTTTCGATGCTTAGAAAATAGATCCTTGCTTGATTGAACCTAAACACATTAAGCAACAAGCAAAACTACACTACTCCTCTGTCTGGTACTTAAGATATGAGTATGCAAAGCACTTCTGTCACGCCCTTCTTGAGTAACTGGGGACAACCACCAAAATTGGGTGGTCTTCACGTAAAAAGAGAAGAGAAACTAATTGTTCGTGATAGGGGAAACAAATTTTTCAAATTGTTGTGAATAAAAAGGGTTTGTAGCAATCGAACACGTGAAAGAATCAAAATTTTTTTTTGAAGTTTGCATTACAGTGATGGTTGTATTAATTGATAATATTGACTTGATAGAATTTGAAACTTTTCTAAATATAGTTTACACACACACACACGAGATCATCTATGAGCGTATTTATGTATATGTTATTGGTTAACTTTTTGATTTTTGATCTTTTGGATATTGTCAATTATTTATGTTTTGAATATATTGTTCTTAACTATCTCTAAGACCGCATAGATACTTATTATGCTAGGTGAAGTACATTTTCTTATAATGTTAAGAGAATTTCATGATATTTGCTTGAGGACAAGCAAAGGTTTAAGTTTGGGGAAGTTTGATAAATTTCGATTTATGCTTATATTTCATATTTATTTCTATGACATTTATCATATTTTTAGGCTAATCGAGCGTTATTTTGGTTTAATTATTGTTATTTTGTGTATTCAGGTAAATTGTATAACTTCGAGCATATAAAGATGAAATTCAGTTTAAATTGGAGAGAAAAACATCGAAGAATACACATAAGAAAAGGGAAACGGGATGGTGAACGGTTTCCTAAACCTTTCTCCAAACCGTTCTAAGTGAAAGACAATCCAGAATAGTCAGAACGGGATGACCGTTCGCCAAACCGTTCAATGTTGAAAGAAATCTAGAAAGCTCAAATAGGATGACGAACGGTTTTATAAATCATTCGCCAAACTGTTTACAATAACGAAGGAGTCAGAATGATCGAACGGGATGACGAACGGTTTGCACTAAACCATTCGCCAAACCGTTCGACGCTACTGAAGTGACTTCCATTCCCCGAATTGGATGGAGAACGGTTTCCTAAACCGTTCTCCCAACCGTTTGCCGCACACTGATTGTTTAAAAAAGGCAGCAGACTTAGGGTTTCATATAAATATAAGCCTTAAAACCTAAAGAAAGGGGTTACAGAGTTGGGAGCCATCAACAAGGGAAAGAACAGGACATTCAACCTGAAGAACACGAAGATTAAGCCTAGAAACAACCACACATTGGGATTTTGATTCAGATTCAAGAGTATAAACTTTTGTAAGAGATTTGTAAGGTTTTTCTTTTTATTTGATGGATTCATTCTGCTATTATGATCTTCTTTGTTTAAGTATCAACTAAACTCCATTTGATATCTAGATGAGAGGATTCCTATGATGGATTATGTGTTGTGATATCATTTTATTGTTGTTTTAAAGAACTTATTGAGATTCAATCATATTACTCTATTTCTAAAATCTGTCTTCATTTATTGAATTGAGAAATTAATAAGTGAAAGAGGACTCATATGATTGAAAGAAGTTGATTGTAGTTTTAGAGATAAAAATACAAGACTTCTCTGTATTAGTGTAGAGCTAATAGAGGAATGTATAAAACAATAAAGATGGATTAGAGGTTTTAGTTTAAAAGAGATTTTAGCTAATCAACCTAATCTTAGTTGTTAGTTTAATCGAGAGATACTTTAACATAATTTTTTTTGAACCCTACTTTAACATAATTTAGGCATTTCTGCAGTCCAATGTTCGATATTGTCAACAATAATTGAATCACACATATATTAAATCTTGGGATGAATCGAATCTAGATATCTATCCTTCCGCATCGAATTCGCAAAAATTCTTCTGTGTTAGTGTTAATCTCCTCTTCTTGATACCTCTTAATTCTTTTAATATTTTTTTTGTTTAATTATTTTCACAAATTGATAATCACAAATCATTTTATTAGATTAGATAACGAATTAAATTGGTAGTAGTAGTAATTGACCGACCCCGTGAATTCGACATTTGATTCCCCATTTTCTATACTATTGTTCGATAGGTACACTTGCCTGACGAGCCTTATTTTAGTACTGTTAAAGGACGTATCAATGGGTCATGCCATCACATTGTGCTGTGCATTCTTAGCACGTGATTTTGTTCAGTCGTGCACAATCTCGTTCTGTATAAATTCAACACGAGGGAGTGCCAAATTCCTAGGATGAGCATGATATCATGCTGATCCTCAGCCAGGAGCACGAGGGCGTGCTCATGCTCATGCTGTCTGCTATTTTCTCACAATTGACCTAAAGCGATTCGATTCGATCCCATCCCGTTTTAAGCTATTTTTCATATCTTTTTGTTCCTATAATTTTTAGGATGTTATAAATATCCTCCAGTTAGGAAATTTTGCCTCTAAAATTTGAAACGAATCAAATCGCAAATGATTTGGAATATGGCATATTTTTAAATCAACATAACACACTTACAATCTCAACTTGCAGCAAACATAGCAGCAATAACATTCACTTGACCAGACCCATAATATCAAAATGTACTCGTAATTCACACTACAACAATCCAAACTCGTCTCATCATCTATCTAAGCTTTGTCCTTCATTATCATAAAACAAATTAAGTTTCCAACTTAACTTGTAATTATAAAACTAAATCAGCAACTAAAATATCACATCATGATCTCAACTCGCAAAGATTAAACTATACCTCAAGATCCTGAAGTTGAATCTAGAAACAGATAGGGATACTGTATCCTGATATCTGAATCAACCTCCCAAGTAGCTTCTTTAGGTGAATAGACACTCCATTTCACCAATACGATCAGAATCTCACGATTCTGTAACTGTCTCAACTGTCAATCCAAAATTTCGACAGTCTCCTCTGTATAAGTCAACTCATTAGATACCTCTATCTCTGGAGCTTTTAACACGTGGCTAGGATCTAATCAGTACCGTCTCAACATCAAAATATAAAACACATTATGTAATCAGGACAACTCATCTGATAACCTCAATCTGTACTCCAGTGGTCCCACTCTCTCAATAATCTCATACGGTCTGATATACCTAAGAATAAGCTTGCCACGTCTCCAAAACCTAATCACACCTCTCCAAGGTGAAGCTCTTAAGAAAATCCTATCTCCGACCAAATGCTCTATCACTCGGTGATGTCGGTAATAGTAGCTCTTCTGACTATCCTGGGCCACTTGCATACATCTTTTCACAATATTCACTTTTTCTAAGGTTTGTTGAACTAACTCTGGTCCCTTTATCTGTCGCAAACCCTCAACATCCCAGTAACCTAGATTACGACACTGTATCCTGTATAGAGCCTCGTAAGGTGCCATCTCGATACTAGAATGGTAGCTATTTGTATGCAAACCCAACCAAAAGTAAGTGATTGTCCCAATTACCTCCAAACTCTAACACACACGCTCGGAGCATATCGTCAACTGTCTGAATCGTCCTCTCTGGCTGACCATCAATCTACGGATGAAAAGATCTGCTAAACCTCAATCTAGTACCCATCGCATCCCGAAGACTCATTCAGAATCGTGATGTAGACCTAGGGTCACGATCAGACACAATCGAAGTAGGAATACCATGTAACATGACGATCTCAGCGACATACAATCCAACGTATCATCTTATCAGATAGCTAAAAAGTGAGCTGATTTTGTCAATTGATCACATATAATCCAAATAGCATCATGAAATCCAAGCGTCACTGGTAAGCTAATAATGAAATCCATGGTAATCTTCTCCCACTTCCACTCTAGAATCTCAAGTGGTCTCAATTTCTCAGTTGGTGCTTAATGTTATGCCTTGATCTGCTGGTAAGGTAGACATCTAGTGACAAACTTGCCTATGTCCTTCTTCATATGTACCCACCAGTACAACTCTTTCATGTCCTGATACATCTTTGTACTACTGGGATGAACTGATAACTGTAAAGAATGAGCCTCAACCATCAAATCATTCTTTAACTCAGAAATATTAGGAACACATAGCCTCTCTCTTTAATATAACATATCGACGTCATCAAGTCGGTGTGGAGTAGCCATTTCCCTTTCTCAACTCTCTTCTTTATTTGCATGAGATGATCATCCTTAACCTGACGCGATGAAATCATCTCTCTCATCTAAGGTTGAACTCTAATATCAGCTAACATCTGATCCTCAACCAAATCTAACAGAACACTTAACTCTCTCAAAGCAAACAACGACTCTAATCTATATTTCACTGAATCATCATCCCCTTTTTCTTTTCTACTCAAGGCATCGCCGACTACATTCGTCTTTCCAGGATGATACTCAATGGTGCAATCATACTCTAACTGCTCAAGGTTCAGCTCTCACTGTGTCGTAATATACTTAAGACTTTTATGATCTGTGAATATCTAAAAAGTCTCACCGTACAAGTAATGTCGCTAAACCTTAGAGCATATATGATCGCGACTAACTCCAAATCATGTGTCGGATAGTTATCTTCGTGTGGTCACAACTGTCATGAAGTATATGCAATCGCCCTGCCGTGTTACATCAATACTCCACCTACCCCAGCTCCAGAAACATCTATATAAATGACAAACCAATCTCCCTAAGAAGGTAACATTAATACTAGAGCTTCAACTAACCTCTTTTTAAATTCTCAGAAACTCTCTTCACATTTGTCATTCTAGAAAAATAGAGTATTCTTTTACAATAAAGCTGTCGTCAGTCTAGCTATTCTCGAGAAATCCTTGATAAATTGACGATAATAGCCCGCTAGACCTAGAAAACTCCAAACCTCAATCACACTCTTATGAGCTTCCCACTCTTGAACTACCTTTATCTTACTAGAATCATATTTCACTCCCTCTGCTGAGATCACGTGTCCTAGAAAGATAACTTCTGACATCCAGAAGTCACGCTTGTTGAATTTAGTATACAACTCTTTTTCTTTCAACAACTTGAGCATAATCCTCAAATGTCTCTCGTTTTCCTCTCTGTATCTCGAATATACTAGAATATTGTCAATGAACACCAAAATAAACCGGTCTAAATAAGGCTAAGACACCTAATTCATCAGTGCCATAAAGATTGCTGGTGCGTTCATCAACCCAAAAGGCATAACAATGAACTTGAAACATCCATATTGAGTCCTAATGTAAAGCTCATTTTGAAATTCCTTTTTAACCTGATAAACAATAATCTTTTCATAATAATAATATATCAGAGGAAAATAAGAGGAGAGAGAAGATAAAAGATATATACACGCTGTTTTATAAAATCTCGGCCCAAACTGTTACATTTGAAAACATAATGCCAGCAGAAGCAAAATAAGTTTGAAAACATTTCAAACTAAAATCTGGCGTGTATATACAAAAATGTACAACATATGTACAAAATAAAATCTCAAAAATGTAAACTAGAGCTCGACCTCTAATGTAAGCTCGGAGAACAAAAATCAACTCTGTGGTCCAGTGACAGCAGTTACCTACGATCTGCACAATGATTTAAAACAATAAACGGGGTGAGTATAAACTATTCCCAGTAAGTATTATTAGCTTTTATAACTTAAATGATGTGTAGGAGAAAGTATAAATCAGCACGAGGACATGCCTATCTATCTTGTCCCTAAGCATCCCTGTATGCCAGTTAAATAGTCATACAGATATCAAACATATAGGTTTATCTAACTCATCTAGTTTAATACGATCTCAATATAGCACATAACATTGAAATAAACTAGCATACAACCTCAGTAAGATCACACAGATAAATACGAACCATACAGGTAATCGTATCCACACAGGATCTTTCATATATCATACATATGTAAATGTAAATGTAAATGTATGAAATGAAATGATAATGTAAATTCACACAGAATGCCCTGGGTTTTGTCCACCATAACATACAGTAGTGGAAATCCTCTATCTCACACAGCAGAGGTATGACATATAGCCTAAGCACACAGCTCTGAGCAAAGCTCATAAATACAGTATGAGGTAATCAGAAATGGAGCCTCAACTAACCTCTTCTTCAATTCTTGAAAACTCGCTTCACAATTGTAATTCCAGACAAATGGAACATTCTTTCTTAAAAAAGAGGTCATCGGTCTAGTTATCCTTGAAAAATCCTTAATAAAACGACAAAAATATCTAGCTAAACCCAAAAAACATGTACCTCAGATATGTTTCTCAGAACTTGCCATTCTTGCACTGCTTTTATCTTACTAGAATCCGATTTCACTCCCTCTGCTGAAATCAAATGTCCTAGAAAGACAACCTCAGACATCCAAAACTCTCATTAGCTAAACTTAGCATACAACTCTTTTTCTTTTAGTATATCTAGTGCAATCCTCAAGTGTCGCCTGTGCTCCTCCCTATCTCTCGAATACACCAAAAAATCATCAATAAATACAACCACAAACTGATCTAAATAAGGCTAGAATACCTTATTCATCAGTGCTATAAATACAACTGGTACATTCGTCAACCCGAATGACATAACAGTGAACTCAAAATGCCCGTAAGAAGTCCTGAAAGCAGTTTTCTCAATCGAGCTATCTTCAACTCTAAACTGCCAATAACTTGATCTGAGGTCAATTTTATAAAACACTGTAGCTCTTCGCAGCTGATTATCAAATCGTCTATCCGTGGCAACAGATGCTTATTCTTTACTGTCACTAGCTGACAATAGTCGATACATAATTGTATACTACCATTTTTCTTCCGTACAAACAACACTGGTGCTCCCCAAGGTGATACACTAGGTCGTATAAAACCTTTCTATAATAACTCCTCCAGCTATTGTTTCAACTCCTGTAACTCAACAGCTGTCATCCTGTAAGGTGCAATAGAAACTAGTGCTGCTCCCAGCACAGTCTATATCCTGAAATCAGCCTCTCGCTGTGGTGGCAATCCCAGTAACTCGTCAGGAAATACCTCAGGATACTCACAAACAATCTCTACATCTCGTACCTCTAATGTGGGTTGATTCAGATCAACTACTGAAGCAAGATAGGCATAACAACCCTCTCATATCAACCTCATAGCAATCACCGCTAAAATTAGGCAAGAAGGAATAGTCTTCCTTTTGCCTACTAACAATACACGTCTGTCACCGTCAACCTCAATCACGATTTCTTTTGAATAACAGTCGACCATAACATGATTTTTAGATAACCAATCCATACCTAATATAATCCTAAACTCTACCATCCTCAAAACAATAAAGTTAGTAAAATAAGTCGACTCACCAATATGTAACTCACAATGCTGTAATATATGTCTAACCAAAACAGTACCACCAGCAGACATCAATACAGAAACAGTATAACCCAGACGCTCTATACTACCTCCAATATGGTCTACTAAACACTCACTCACAAAAGAGCATGTAGAACCTGGATCAATCAATACTGAAGTAGTATATGTAAAGACAGAAATAGTACCAGTGATCACATTTGGATCCTCTGCAGCCTCATCTCTAGTCATAGCATAAACTCAGGCCTATGGTGCTGACCCTGGGGTGCTACTGCTCCGGTAGATCCACCTCCTTTACCTGAACCAACTGTTCCACCTCTGGCAGCTGATCCTCCTCTAGAAGTAGATCCAGAACCTCTACCCACCTCTAACTCTACCAGTACCAGTCAAAACTGTAGGCCTAGCCTCACCAACACTACTCTGTCAGGATACCTCACCACCCTATACCCTTGTCTTTGTGGACAGTCTCTAGAAAAATGTCTCGACTGGCGACAAGTATAACATAGTGGAGTGGTCTCTCTGCCGGCATAAGTACCTGTACCGCGACCATGAGGAATAAGAGGCCTGGTGGGATAACCTCTACCACATCCAACTCCTCTCCCAGACTGTTGAACATCTCTACCACCTGTCTCTCTCGGTGGGTTGAAATCTGTCTTCTTCTTTTTCTTCTTATCTTTACTAGAATTACCTGAGATCATATGTCGCTTATCTCCAACTTTATCGCCCTCTGCCTCTAACTCCTCAGCTCGAATAGCTGTCTCAAGTAATAGCTGTCTCAGGAATTACCTGAAATCTGTCTTCATTTCAATTCTGTCTTGAATCGGATACATCAAACCTCGCTCAAATCTATCCCTCCTTTTCCTATCAGTATCAACATCCTCTGGAGCATATCAAGACAACCTAGTGAACTCTGCCTCGTACTCAACCACTGTCATATCTTTTTGTTTCAACTATAAGAATTCTCTCTTTTTCTTTGTTTGATAATGTGGAGGAGTGTACTTATTAGCAAATCTCCTCACGAAATCATCCCAAGCCAACACTGGAGGATCTCTCCGACTATCTGGAATCGACTCCCACTAATTCCAGGCTGCTTTCTCGAGAAGAGATTTAGTGTACCTCAATTTTTTCTATGGTGTGCATCTCATACGCGTCAGACTCCTCTATGTATGCCTGAGCCAGTCATCAACCTCAGCTGGATCAGTAGTACCCTCAAACGTCTTTGCCCTCTGCTTTCTTACCTCCACAAAATTTTTATCGATGTTCAGGTTTGTCTGACTCCTTAAACCTCTACCCTGATCTCTCATCATCTTCTGCATCATCTCCCAGAACGGAGTATATGCAGGATCGTACGGAGGTATAGGCATAGCAGTCTGTGCTGCTAGCTGTGTCGTACGCTGCTATAGAGGTACTGAGGCTAAACCCTATCCCTCGACTGAATCTCAGGACTCTGCAGTGTGATCAGCAGATACGTCGTCTATCGGCTCCATCTGTTATAAAAATTAGAAATTCAAAATCATTTCAGAAATTGAAAATCATTGGCACAGTCCGCAAAGAATTTAATCCCTGCTCTGATACCACTAAATGTGAAGCTCATTTTCAAATTCCTTTTTAACCTGATAAATAATAATCTTTTCATAATAATAATAAATCAGAGGAAAATAAGAGGAGAGAGAAAAAACAAAAGATATATACATGCTGTTTTATAAAATCTCGGCCCAAACTGCTACATTTGAAAACATAATGCCAGTAGAAGCAAAATAAGTTTGAAAACATTTTAAGCTAAAATCCGGCGTGTATATACAAAAATGTACAACATATGTACAAAACAAAATCTTAAAATGTAAACAGGAGCTCGACCTCTGACGTAAGCTCGGAGAACAACGATCAACTCTGTGGTCCAGTGACAGCTGCTACCTACGATCTGCACAATCATTTAAACAATAAATGGGGTGAGTATAAACTATACCCAGTAATTATTCTTTGCTTTTATAACTTAAATGATGTGTATGAGAAAGTATAAATAAGCACGAGGATGTGCCTATCTATCTTATCCCTAGGCATCCCTGTATGCCAGTTAAATAGTCACAAAGATATCAAACACACAGGTTTATCTAACTCATCTGGTTTAATACGATCTCAATATAGCACATAGCATCGAAATAAACTAGCACACAGCCTCAGTAAGATCACATAGATCAATATGAACCACACAGGTAATCGTATCCACATAGCTCCTCTGGCTGTCTTTTTAACTCCTGTAGTTCAATAGCTTCCATCTGATACGGTGTAATAGATACTGGTTCAGTACCTGGTATCGTCTCTATCTTGAAGTCTGCCTCTCGCTATAGGGGTAATCCTGGTAATTCATTAGGAAACACCTTAGGATAATCACGTACTATTTATACATCTCGCACTTCTAATTTTGGTTGATTTAAATCAATAACTAAAGCTAGATAAGTATCACAACCTTCTTGAATCAACCTCGCAAAAATCATTAATGAAATCAGGCAGGAAGGAATAACCTTTCTCTCGCCTACCAATATCACTCATCTGTTGCCATCTATCTCAATTATTACCACTTTCGAACAGCAGTCGACCATAGCCCGGTTCTTGGATAGCCAATCCATCCCTAAGATGACCCTGAACTCGGCCGTCCTCAAAATAATCAAATCAGCTAAGTAGTCAACTCCCCTATCCTCAACTCGCAGTGTCATAATATATATCGTACCAACACCGTACCACTAGCTGACATAAAAACAACAACTCTATACTCTAACTGCTCAATACTATCGCCTATATGCTCTACGACACTCTCGCTAATAAAAGAACAAGTAGAACCCACATAAATCAGTACTAAAGTTGGATAGGTAAAAATGAAAATAGCACCAGTGATGATGTCCAGATCCTCTACTGCCTCATCTCGGGTCATAGCAGACACTCTAGCCTATGGTGCTGACCTTGTAGGTGCTTTGAAACCTCCAGTTGTACCTGTTGCACCTAAACCACTAGCTTTACCCCTGGAGGCTGATCCTCCCCTAGATGCAGACCCTGAACTGCGTCCACCACTACCTCGGCTACTGCCACTAGCTGCTGTAGTACGAGCATCACGCACACTACTTTGCATTAAAACACTGCCTCCCTGAGGCCCCTTTGCTGTGGATAGTCTTTAGCAAAATGTCCCGGCTACTGACATCTATAACATAACAGTCTCGTGTCCCCGTCGGTATAAGAACCTGTATCTCTACTCAGATAAATAGAAGGGCTAGTGGAATCACTCCTTCCACCTCCTACTCCTCGCACTGACTGTCTACTAAAACTACCACTTATCCCAAGAGGTGGCCTCGAATCTGACTTCTTTTTCTTCTGTGACTACTAAGTGTTATAACCTAAAGTCCTTTGCCGCTTTCCTTCTTTTCTATTTTCTTTCTTATCACCCTCTAACTCTCGTTCCTTTACCCTGATGGCAGTCTCAATCAACATCTCATACGTGGCAGTTTCATTGCAATTATGTATATGATATTATACTTGAGCCCTCTCTCAAATCTATCTCTTCTCTTCTGATCTGTATCTACATCTTCTAGAGCATATCGAGACAGTCAAGTAAAATCTGCCTCATACTCAACAACAAACTTCTCTCTCTATTTGAGCTCTAGAAACTTAATCTTTTTCTTGGTCTAATACAAAGGAGAAGTGTACTTATCTGCGAACTTCTTCAAAAAATTATCCCAAGTCAACGCAGGATGATCTTTCTGACTGTTTGGAACTGCCTCCCACCAGTTCCAGGCCGATTTCTCTAGAAGAGAAGTAGTGTACCTCAATTTTTTCTCAGGGTTGCACTGTAAGCAATTGAGAATCCTCTTAGTCTGTCTCAACCAATCTTTGGCCTCTGTCGGATCAATCGTGCCCTTAAATAGCTTAGCCCTCTATTTTCAAACTTTTGTGAAGTTCTTATCGATGTTAAGGTTTGATTTGCTTCCTGAACCTTTCTCTGTCTCTTTTTCTTTCTCTCTTTAACCCTGATCTCGCATCATTTTCTGCATCATCTCCCATAATGGTGCATCCATAGGGTCATATGGGGGAATATACATCGTAGGTGGTACTTTTAGGATGCTTTGGAGGTACTGGGGATACTGGTGCTGACCTCTGTCCTCCTACTAAGTCCCTGGACTCAACTATGTGATCAGGCGATATATCATCTCCATGATCTATAGTACTGTAATAAAAAATAGTTTTAAACTTTTCAGCTTTACAAATCATCACACAATATTTCAAAATAGACAATGAAAATCATTGGCACAGTCTACAGAGAATTTAATCCCTGCTCTGATACTACTAAATACGGAGCTTAAAATTTTAAAACAATTATCCCAAGTTTTCATACAATATAAAATATTATCAATGAGGATATATATATATATGAAAAACCTTAGGGCCCCAAATTCTTTTTAAAACATGTGGAAGTTGTATTAGTTTGAAAACAAATCCAAACTATTAAAACATATATACATAGTATGTACATTATGTACAAATCAGAGTACAAAAGCTTAAGAAACAAAAACTGGAGCTCGATCTCGGATGATATCTCGAAGTAATGGCCTGATCACCTCAATCTGATCCTGTAGCAGTTACCTATGATCTGCACATCATTTAAACAATCCAACAGGGTGAGTATACAATCATACTCAGTAAGGAAATAATAGAGTATCGAATAAATGAAGTGCGGGGGAACAACACGAGTCGTGATGAATGAACACGGGGCATGCTCATGTCATTCTTCTCAGTTGGCACATCGTGTTATTTTGAACACAAGATTTGCTCACTATTAAATTCTCAGTTATCACGGATCGTGCTATATTGAGCACGAGGTCGTGCTCATTATCTTTTCAAGGTGATCCAGCAGCACGTGGGCGTGTTGGTCAACACGATGAGCGTGATTGTCAACACGATGGGAGTGATGAGCTACTAACTTTACCATTCCAATTCTCTTTTGGTTCCCTATTTATAGGAGTTAAGTGCTTTTATTACCATGCATTCTTAACAAGATAAATGTACCATATCAGTGTGCATAATACATAAAACACTTAGATAAAGAGCCATTCAAAGATCAAAGCATAAATAAAACACAATATCATATCTTAAACAATTCATCATTCTAATATTTACATATAAGTAAGGAACATGTAAACATGCCAAATATAAATGCTAATGTGCATATGAATGCTATACAATCATATGCGAATGTACTAGGGTCTTTCTTTCTATTTTCATTTTTTTCTTTTCATTTTTCCCTCGGTCCCAGACTGGCATCGAGAATCTCTCTCAGCATCGAGAATCTCTCTTAGAATATTATTGGTCCTAGACCGGTATCCAGAATCTCTCTCGGTATAATCCTCTAGCCCAACTTAGGTTATCGGCCCAGTGTCACATAATCAAGCAACACAATGAATGAATAATGCATTCAATGGCCAAGTCTCAATCTCGTGTAAGTATGCTCATCACAAAGCAATCACACATTCTTTTCCATAATCATTAAGCAATCATATGCTTAACATCAACAAAATGTCAACCGAATATCAATAAGGCATAAAGCCAAAGAGCATACCAAATCATCTCACAATATGAACATCATCATGCCATATCTCAATCAATTCATGCTCATATTAAATTACTCAAGCAAGAATCAAATTAAGCTTATAAGTTCAATATAACATAAATTTGAACATTTCATTAACTTCTTATTTTTAAGCTTTTATGCTTCTTAATATTCATTTTCTTTGTTAAGTTATCTTACCAAGTGTATAAACACTTTTCATAAAAATAATAGTAAGCATAACATACTTACTTGAAAGCCCTTTATAAATCTATTACCTCGACTATTTTACGAAGTCGACGTTGGGCGCGAACTTCGATCTGATATTTGTCTAGATCCTCCTAAACAAAATCAATCATATAGGGGCTGTTAATAATTTCAATCTTCACTGATTTTCAACATTATAACCTCAAGACAGCCCCACCAACTGAATTCATACATTCATAGTGGTTTTCAAGCATACCATACTCTCATGTTTATAATCTAAGCTCATTTTATGCATACTACCTATGTCTAGAAGTTCAATGAATATGAATTCAGTTCCTCAACATTAAGAACCATTCAAAATCAGTTTCTATTCTGTCAAATGCAAATTTACCCTAAGCTAACTATTCATATAAACTCATGTATGCTCAACGTACATACTTTAGTTGACTTAGTGAGTGATTCTTGTAAGAATTTTGTAGTTTCTTACTAAATTTCTTTTCTAGAATCAAGCCTAGGGTTTCCTTTTCACCTACTAGCTTATATCTCCTTTGTTTGCTTTATTAGTAAAGTGAATGAATGAGCAAATGGTACTATTCGATTAAACCCAAGAGACACGACCTCGAGCATGCGTCGTGACATCACGTTGTGCTACATTCTCAGCACGTGATTCTGTTCAGTCGTGCACGATCTCGTTCTATATAAATTCAACATGAGAGTGTGCCAAAATTCCCAAGATGAGCACGATGTCGTGCTGATCCTCAGCTAGGAGCATGAGCCATGCTCATATTCGTGGTGTCTGTTGGTTTGTCATAATTGATCTAAATCGATCTGATTTGATCCTAATTTAAGCTATTTTTCATATCTTTTAATTCTAATAATTTCCAGGACATTACAATACGCTCCTTATTTTTTGCAATTTTCTCTTTTCTTATGAGTTCACCATGAACGTGTCACGCCATACTCATGCAATGCCATAATGTCATAGATGCAAATACAATCATTTCCATACCATACATGCCATACGCATTATTTCGAAATGATCATAATACTCATTTATAATGAATCACATTTTCATCTATGAAACCACAGGACAATCATCCTCATCAATTCATAACACACAAAACATCATACTCCTCATTCCATCAAATTCATCATTAAATAATTCATGGCATACCAAAACCTAGTACATTTTCGTCCTAAACCAATATTGCACACGAAAGAAAAGTGTAACCTCAACTAGTTCACAATCCAATTAAGCTTAGTTCATGCATTCACAACTGTTTTCATCAATATTTCACTCATACCAATCATTGCACATAAACTCTATTAACACATTCTCTAACGTTCACAACATTCAACATTTAATCCAACATACTTAACCATGCAGATGCAAGACATACCAGGGTAAGTGTGGTTTGATGCACTTACCTCAAATCCTGTAAAGTCGACACTCAGCTCAACTCCAATCTGGATCTCGAACAATGTTCCCCACATTGTGTTTAACCACATTTTCCAAATTAACCAAAATTTCACCTTCAATTTTCTCATTCCTACTCTTATTTAACAAAACCCCCAATTTTACCCAAAACCCTAAAATCTTAATCTTTTTCTAAGTCTCGCTCTTTAGTTCACAATCTACGAACATTACTTCCATTACCCATATCTCCTCCAAAATACCTCATTTTCCCAACCATAGACTCAAAATCACATAATAATCAAGTATAAAGTTAGAATTGATAAGAAGTACTTGTGGAATCTCATTTTCTTATTTATTACTTCCATTAGATATTGGCACAAGTAATGATTAAATATTTATTAAGTCACATTCTCAAAATCACATAATAAATAAGAAAGGCAAGGTCTTATTTATTTATTTGTTATCTACATTATTAATTATACTTTGACATTAAATATTGTGACTTTTTGATGTTCTTACATGCGTGATCAGAGTTGGTGTTATGGTTGAAACAAACAACAAAGGCAAGGTCAACAAACGAATCATGAGTTAGTCATTTCAAATCGATTTATTCATTTAAAGTAGTTTATTATTTTATTAGTTTGTCTTAAATTTTAATTGATGCTTCATGTGGGAAATACAGCTTGGGTTGTACCTTATGAGGTGATTTTGCATAAAATCTCATAGATTTTGTTGAGATTGAACGATGACCAGTTGTGATTAATCTACAATATGCTTAGATTAATCGTTACCCAGGTAAAATTCAAACCAAATTATCATATATAATATATTTTTGTACTTATTAAAATTTGCTTTTTTTTTTCAAACAACAGGTAACGTTACCATACAAAATTCAATGTATGGTTCGATGTTGCATCTCACTTACATTATGAATGGAGTTCTCAACTAGCAGGTTAATATACCTTAAAAATTCAATATTGTTTTTATAAATTATTAATCCAAATGAAGTATTAATTTTTTTAAATTTTGTCTCGATTAATATTCATTAGTAATTGAAAAAATGCAATCCAAATCTCAATTAACTTCATCAAAAGAATGAGTTCACTAATTTGCCAAAAAAATTTGGAGGAATTGCAAGATATTACTGAGGTATTTTTAAAACATTACGATGGGTCATGATCATTTACTTGGTTGACTATATGCATTTTGGTAGAGTATCTTCCAAGTGTTTAATGTTTTTCATGAAACAATTTAAGAAGCTCTTGATAATAAATATATTTCTTATGTGTTGTTAATTGAGTAGTTTATATTCACATGTTTGTGAGTGCGTTGTCCTTATATTTAGCTAATGTAATAAAAATTTCTCAAAATTGACTGGTGTCTAGCAAGCGCACAAGATCGGTGTAGTTTTACCACGGAAGTATGCCTCACAGGATCGAATCTCTCGAGGAACGTTGTATTCAAACTGATTCGGTGCTAAAAATAAAATAAAAGAAAGCGGTAAACATGGCAATTTAATGATTTGAGAGAATTAAATTAAAGACTAAATGCAAATGAAGATGAAAGCTGGAAACAATAAGTAAAAGTGTTGGGTCTTCCTAGACTTCAATAGAGTTACACTTGGTTTCTTAATTGGACTGAGGTCAATGATGTTGTTCTCGCACTTTCGTCAATTAAGAGTCTCTTTCGGGATGCTCAAAATTGCGTCCTTAAGTTTAGCAAGTGTTCTATTTTCATGATACACTAAACTAGGCAAGGCAATAGTCACCTAGGCATTTAATTGAGCACATTAGGATCATTTGGTATATTTCTATCCAAACAAGCCCTAACTTTATTTGATTAGCCTTCCTAAACCTAGGCTTTCACAACTCCGGAACAGGATTACTAGCATTGAATGATACACAAATCACAATAAAATGTCCTAAGCTAGCAGTCAATTAGTTAAAATCTAATCCAATACAATCCGAGCCTGTCACTACTATGGATTGTGTACATGAATTAACTAATTACTTCGCTCTTTTTATCGCAATCGCAATATGTACATTACAAGCAATCAATCATAATATATGGGTCCTATCATTCATCCATCAGCACAATCAAATAGACAACATTTAAGTAAAGATAAAGCCATTCAACCACAAACCTCAAAATCCATTAAGTAAAGCAAGCATAAAATCTATTTACATCTTATGAAAAACCAAACAAAATGTTTAGCCTAGCATGGCTAACACTAAAAACATGGAAAAGGAACTTAATATAGACATGAAAGAGTAAAGGAAAAAGTAAGAAAAACCCTTGAAGCTCTTCTCTATTCTCTCCAAAATCTCTAGCCAAAAAGTCCCTTTAAAATCCTAACACAACCCCTTTTATAGCCTTCACTCTAGCTCCAGTGAAATGTCCAATGTACCCACATTTAAACCATCCAATTTGAGGACATTTTTAGCCACTTAATGTGAGTCATGAGTGACTCATTCAACTTTTCATTCGTGACTCCAATGAGTAACGTTCATGATCCATAAACTGCCCAAGAATTGCAACTTTCTCATGTGTCACAAAAGACCCTTCTTCATGCTTCAAACATGGTTCAAACAAGTCATGTTCGTGACTTGCTTTCGGACCGGCTTTTGTGTGACAAAAAGAGAGTCACTGTGACACTCAAATTCAATTATCATCTTATGTTATTTTATTAATTCATTCGAGATGATAATCGAATCCAGACATCATAATGTTTAAAATAATAATTAAAGAACACCAATTTAAAAGAAAATATAAATACATTCACTAATATAAATGTTTCTTTACCATGTTTAAGAAGGATGGTTTGTTAGTGTAAGCCCTAGCCCAATGCATTGTTTGTAACTTTTATTATTGAGTAATAAAATTATGAGGCATTATTTTATCATATGATGTATTGACCTGTGGTATATTGTTTGATAAAATATCCAAGAATCTTAATTATACGCTTGAGGTATCAAGGTTGAGGACCTTAATAGTAGAACCTGGAAGTTTTTGAGATTAACATTCTAAATATCTTTAGTCGCTTGTTTCTATGGGAATAGAAATGAATTAAGACTAGTATGTACTTTGTACATGATCATGTTCTACGGGTCATAGATATTCGGGATATCTAGCAAAGTGCATAGGTATAATGTAGAGCATTATACTTGGAGAGCGATCACCATTTGCA
>CANYCX011061955.1:0-11869 GCA_948193385.1 Breynia disticha f. nivosa | reverse complement strand
GAAATAATTGAGGATAGCGTTTATGCATTTCCTCCTCCACTTCCCAAGTTGCTTCTTTCGGAGAGTGAAAACTCCGTTTGACCTTCACCATTGGAATTTCTTTAGTTCTGAGCTGGCGAACCATCCGATCTAGAATTTCTACAGGTTCCTTCGTATACGTTAAATCTTCTGATATTTCCATTTCAGGCTTCTCAATCACATGGCTCGGATCCGACCGATACCGCCTCAACATACTTACATGAAAAACATCATGTAATCTGAACAGTTCGTCGGGTAATTTGAGTTGATAAGCCAAAGGTCCTACCCTTTTCACAATCTTATAAGGGCCTATAAACCTCATACTTAACTTTCTACTTTTCCCAAATCTCATAACTCCTCTCCAGGGCTATACTTTCAGAAAAATTCTGTCTCCCACTTCATAGGTGATCTCCCGCATATGTTGATCAGCTAACTTTTATGTCAATCCTGGGCAGCCTTCATACACTTCTTAATTATTTTCACCTTTTCTATAGTCTGCTACACCAATTCTTGTCCTTCAATCTGTCTTAGACCTTCAACATCTCAAAATACTGGGCTTTTACACTTTCTGCCATACAGAGCTTCTTATGGTGCCATTCTTATGCTGGAATGATAACTATTATTATAAGAAAACTCTATAAGTGGCAAATGGTCATCCCAGTAACCTCTGAACTGCAAAATACAGGCTCTCATCATATCTTCCAAAGTGTTTACCATCCGTTCAGACTGACCATCAGTCTGGGATGAAAAGTTGTGCTGAAACTTAACTTGGTTCCCATTGCTTCTTACAAACTTCTCCAAAATCTTGAGGTAAACTTAGGATCTCGGTCAGAAACAATTGAGATGGGTACCCAATGCAGTTTAATCACTTCTGCCACATACATCTCTACCAACCTATCCAGAGAGTCATCCTGTCTGACTGCCAGAAAACATACAGACTTTGTTAATCGATCCAAGATAACCCACACTGAATCACTCTTCCTGAATGTTCTGGGCAAACCCACGACAAAATCCATCGTCGCATGCTCCCATTTCCTCTCCGGAATAGCCAAAGGACGAGGTTTTCCAGCTGGAGACTGATGTTCCGTTTTAATTTGTTGGCACTTTAGACACTTTTCTACAAACTCTGCAACTTCCCTTTTCATACTAGGCCACCAATAAAGTGGTTTCAGATCTCTGTACATCTTAGTACTGCCCAAATGTACGGAATATCTCAACGCGTGTGCTTCCTGTAAAATCTCCTCTTTCACGTCTGGAAGGTTAGGTACGCATAATATCTCTCCATAATAGAGAATACCCTAGGGATCAAGCACATATGGTGTCTCTTTACCCTATTTTACCTTCTTTTGCGCATCAACCAATTTACTATCCTCCATTTGACGGTCCTTAATCAAGTCTTGTATAATCGGCCTCACCGATATATTCGCTAACAATCCTTCTTCAATGACTTGCAACTCCAAACTCAACTCTGTCATTGCGAACAATGATTCCACTTTGTAAGCAATGACATCACCATTTCCTTGGGATTTCTTCCTAAGTGCGTCAACTACCAGGGTGGTATTTAATCGAGCAATCATAATCTTTTAACAGCTCAATCCACCTCCTCTGCCTGAGATTCAATTCTTTCTGGGTGGTAATATATTTCAAACTTTTGTTGTCTATGAAAATTTTGAAGGTTTCTCCGTAGAGATAATGCCTCCAAGTTTTCAACGCATGAATGATCACTACAAGCTCCAAGTCATGCGTTGGATAATTCAGCTCGTGCGGCCTTAACTGTCTGGAAGTATAAGCAACAACCTTCCCATTTTGCATCAGCACACCACCTAGTCCCATTCCTGAAGCGTCAGTGTATACAACATATTCTCCGTCTTCTGACGGCATAGTCAACATTGGGGCTTCTGTCAACCTTTTCTTAATTTCTTTGAAGCTACTTTGACACCTGTCACTCCACTCATACGTGGCATTTTTCCTTAGCAAGTTGGTTAGTGGTTTTGCTAAAATGGAAAAATCTTGAATGAATTGCCTATAGTAGCCTGCTAGCCCAAGGAAACTTTGAATTTCAGTTACATTCTTAGGCACTTTCCACTCTTCCACCGCCTTAAATTTTGATGGATCCAGCTGAACACCTTTCTCTGAAATAACATGACCTAAGAATTCCACCTCCTCCAACCCGAACTCACACTTAGAAAATTTTGCATACATTTTTTTCTCTCTCAACAGTTGCAATGTCATCCCCAGATGCTCCTCATGCTACTCTCGTCTCTTCGAGTAAATGAGGATTTTGTCAATAAAAACCACGACAAAAGTATCTAAGTGGGGATGAAATATTTTTTTCATAAGGGCCATGAATGTTGCTGGCTTGTTAGTCACTCCGAAAGGCATTACCGTGAATTCAAAATGGCCATACCTAGTTTAGAATGTTGTCTTTGGTATTGACTTAACTTCCACTCTCAACTGCCAATACCCAGACCTTAAGTCGATTTTTGAAAACACAAATGCCCCTTTTAGCTGATCCAGCAGATCATCAATCCTAGGCAACAGATATTTGTTCTTTATCATTACCCGATTTAACTGGCAGTAATCAATACATAACCACATACTCCCATCCTTCTTCCGTACAAACAACACAGGAGCTCCCTACAGAGAAATGCTTGGTCTAATGAACCCTTCATCGAGCAATTCCTCTAGTTGCTTTTTCAGCTCCTTTAATTTGGCTGGGGCCATCTGATAAGGTGTTATTGATATCGGAGCACTACCCGGTATAGTTTCTATTTCAAAGTCTACTTCCCAACTATGAGGTAGTCCAGGAAGATCCTCTGGAAACACATCTGGGTATTCACACACTGCCCGTACTTCAAACACTCCGACACTGGGTTGCATAGTGTCTGTTACACTAGCTAAGTACACTTCACACCCTTCTTTAATCAAGCTAACAGCTTGAACAACAGATATCAAACAAGAAGGTATTACTCTCCTCTCTCCTACAAACAATACCTTTGTACGCCCCTCGACCTCAATTAATACTTCCTTGGAAAAAAAATCTAGGATAACTCTATTTTTTGATAGCCAGTCCATACCTAAGATCAACCCAAAATTCTCCAAACGAAGTACCACCAAGTCCACATGAAATTTACGGTTGCTTATTTCTATAGGAATGGATTTCACTATTTTCTTCACTCGTACAATCTCTGTAGATGGCATCAATACCTCTATCGCATAGTCTAAAGGGTCTACCCCCACATTGTATTTTATGGCATGGTCGTAGTCAATAAAGGAGCATGATGCACCTGAAACTAACAAACTATGTCCTTTTCTATGTTAATAGTAACAAACTATGTCCTCCCTTTTCTAGCTCCCTGAGACACTTTTGTCACTACGTCTCGAGAACGGTCTCCCAGTAGAACCTGCTCCCCTACTGCCAAACCTTTTGAATTTGGTCACTCCAGACTATTGAGCACTTGCACTCTTAGATCTGCCATAACTTCCTTCCTGCTTGAGTTTTTTGGCCTCCGGCGGTTGGGACATGCCAAGAGCTTTCTCAACTCGTAGAGTAGTTGTCAACAAAGCTGAATAGGTTGGGGTTTGAACAGCCAACAAGAGACTAATCTCTTTCTTTAGACCCATCTCAAAGTGGTCGCTCTTGGCCTCATCGGTGCCACTTCTTTCGGTGCATATCGGGAAAGACGAGTGAACTTCACCTCATAGTCTACTACAGACATATCCCCGTTGCTCCAAGCTCAGAAACTCGGCCTTTTCTCCCTTCTATACATCAGTGGAGTGTACTTCTCAGCAAAGACCTTATGGACTTCCTCCCACGTCATCACGAGAGGCTCTATCAAATTCCCGGGAACCATCTCCCTTTAGTTGATCGCTTCACCCTCCAACAAGGATGTAGCATACAGGACCTTTTGCACAGAGGTGCACTGCATTCTTCTTAGCACTCGCTCTGTATCTCTCATCCAGTCCTCAAAAATGGAGGGATCAGTTGTGCCCGCAAAAGGTTTGCCTCCCAACTTCCTAATTTGCTCATAATTCGTGTCGATAGAAACCGTCTGAGATCGGGGAAATTATTCCCTTACAGTAGCTCCTATAAGATCTAGGAGTTGTTGTACAGCCTGAGGCTGAGCTTGGCCTTGGCCTTGGCCTTGTGGATTTGATAGTGCTTACTCACTTGCTATTGGGGAATTCACATTCCCCTATACCGACTCGAGAGAACTGGCGACTTCATGGGCACTTTCACGTTGTCCTTCTTCCATTCCAATTTTAAGAAAAGAAACAAGGCTCCCATTTAGGCTCTATGGAATTATAATGTACATGACAAATTATAACATACATGTATGCTATGTAAAACAGGTTTAGTAAATCCAAGTTAAACCCATGATGTTAGGAACCGAGGTTTTAACAACCTAGGCTCTGATACCACTAAATGTGACCCCTAAATTTGACTGTCACTTACGTATATTCTATCCTTTTCGTCAAGTGGCACTCAAACATGGAAATCAAGGTTTTGATATAAAGTAATTTAAATAAAGCATAAAGGAAATAAGAATGGCAGGAATAAGATTAAACTCATCTTTAATAAATACGCACATTGCATGTCACCAAAACATTTACAAAAGTTCGCAATGACCTAGGCCCAATACAACATGAGGTTTACAAAATGGTTCAGGTTAGGAAAGAAAAAGAACCAAAAAGATCCTATTTCAATCATAACCTGACAAAATACAAGTAATGCACTATGTATGTTTTTGACATGTACAAGATAGAATATTTCTACACAGTGCACCGCCCACCTCTAATGCTTCTCACAGATTTATTTAAGTATGTTTTTACGATTCCTACCATCCCACACATGCTATTGATCCTAATTCCTAAAGTCTTCCTTTCAAAACCCTACACACTTTTCTACCCTCATTCCAATATCTCTCATCAACTAACACCTAATTAAATTGACTATCAAAACACCCTCAATAGGGCCTGAAGAATCTTACCTAAGCAATGGAACTCAGAAAAGAACTCTGGTCCAAGAAACCCAAACTCGTCATTTTTATAGGGTTGCTTTCAAACTACAATTTCAAACACCTAAAACACGCTATAACACCAAAAATGGTTACTAATAGATAGTACAAATGTTAAGCTTTCCAACGGGCCATTATTTGCTCAAATCAGAGCTCAAATGAAAGATATTTAAGGTCAGAAACTAAGGTTTATGTACAAAAACGGGATTCGCAAAATCATGTAAGAAAATCTTATCGAAATTTGATCTCCGACTGATTCCAAATATCCAAGACACTGGGTTTTGCTAGGAAAGATGATATCTAGGGTTTTTGGCTTTGGTGAGATGGTAGAGAAAGAGAGAGACGTGATTTGTGATTGTAGAGAGAGAGAGGAACAAACTAATTCTTATTTCATTTGGTTTGGACAGTTTTACCCTTGTGTGCTCTTAACTCATTGTTTAATCCTAACCCTTTTTTCCACCCTATTTAACGTACTCTGATTCTTATTATTTTTCCTACGTTTATACTTCCATAATTAATTTTCCACTCACCTTATTTTCTTAACTCTAACTGCGAAAAATTTATTCACATTTCCGTATCTTTATTTAAAATCCGAGACGTTACACTTCCCTTGACCTCCGATATCATGATTCGCATAAGATTTGTCCCTAACATCCTTATTTGATGCTAAATCACTTTCTTGATGCTTATGACAAGATTCATGAGTTCGAATGAATGATCTAATCATTCCATTCAGGTGTTGGCACACTCTTCCCAATCGTGTCTATCAAGGAGCCAGTGATATCTTCTCTCATTTTCATGAGAGGGTCAATCCCTTCACTTCACTCATGCTTCTACTTGTAATCCATAGCATACCCAACCATACTCATACTTGTCAACCTTTTACGGTCACGTTAGGCATATGTCAAAGTTCACTAGAAATCATAAGAAAAGACATAGTGATTTCAGATCCAATGACAGATATTTGACATTGTAAATAGTGGTCGCTTTCCAAAGCTATTGTCCCACATTGTACCTATGAACTTTATTAGATATCCAATATATATGACCTATAGAACAATTGTCCAAAAGAAAAATATGGTAATTATTTTAAAATAAGTATAAAATGATAAAATATGTCAAATGAAGTACATGATCTTTCATAACTTCCTACATACTTATTTATCTAGGAATGTAATTGTATACCCTGAAAATAAGGTTAATAGTTTCATATATGATTTTATAAAGATATGCAATTGAATAATCACAAAGAAATATGAAACGAGAGGAAAATAAAAATATGGAAAATGAAATGAAATAAGAACATGTACAAGATATAGAAATTGAAAAACATGCATATGATGTAAGAAACGAAATACGAACAGGTACGTGAGACATTTCATAAAGTTATTGTAAATTTTTTTTAGTCCTTACCATCTAAATTTGACTAAAATAGTCCCAAACAATAAAAATAACCCTAATTAATTTACAATACTAACCAATCAGTCTTGACCATTTTAAGACCATCGATTTAACTCAAAATTTCTTTTAATTTCACCACAATAATCAAAACCCAATAAGTAAAAAAATAATATTCAATATTTATAAACTCATTATTATCAAATTTATATTTTTTTTCCACAAACCCACCAACCAAAATGACATTTCTTGGTTTGGTCCAACTTCCCTCATCCTCGAATCTACTGCTATAGAAAAAAACATAAAAATTTAACTTTTTTAAACTCTCACAAATCATGTGAGAGGTTTTAAGAGAAAACCCACCACATTATGTTTTGAGCAATTACATCATGGCAAACCTTTGGAACAAAAAAAGTTGACTGAAGGAGGAAATGGTGAGAAACAGAGGAAGCACATAAGAAAGGGGATATGTTTTTTAGGAAGAGGCAGAGTGATGGTAGTGTGGTAGGTGTTTATGAAAGAAAGAAGGAAGAGGCAGGAAGGCAGGGTGAGTTTTCAAATTATTTCAAAATTTAAAGTAGATGAAGTTAACGGAGTGGAGATAGTATGGAGGAGAGAAAAAGTGAGGGGAGTAGCATTTTGTGGTGGTTGATAATGGTGAGACAAAGAAAGGAAAGGATAAGGGTAAGGATAGTCAATTTGTGAATAAGAAAGGAGAAAGGAAGGTGGTGGTCATTTTAAAAAAGGGAAATAGGATAAGAGAAGAGGGGAAGAGGGCAAATTCTTCAGTGAGGCCGCATAAAAATTCATCAACCTCTATTCATGATGATATTTCACAAACCATTAAATGCGCTTTATAAAAGTAAGATCAAATTAGTGCCATTGATTACGTATTTAACAAACAATACATATTATTTAACAAGAAAAGGATAATGGTTACTTAGTAATAGTTAACCCAAATTGAATGTAATGCCCAAAAAATTTAACTAAAGTATTTGAAAATAAATGAAAACAGAAGTGGCAAACAACTTGGGGAACGACCTAGCTAAACTATTCCCCAAAACATTTTAGTTGTGGATAAAAAGTTAATTTTGCACAGACAAAAGCCTGAAACAGCCTGGCAAACGGTTTGGGCAAATCGTTTAACCCATCAGGACTTTAAAAATAGGACGCATTTTGAGAAAGGAAAGAGTAAAAGTTGTTTAGAAAACCTTAGTCGACAACCACTCGAAGAACACCCTTCCAAACCTTAAGAAAACCTTTTTCAAAACCTTCCTAAAACATAAATCTTTACCCCTCATACCTAGATCCTCATAACTTCATGGAAGAACAACGATCCAAATGGATTCTAGGTGGAATCTCTAAATCTAGGTGGAATTTATGTGTGATAAAGTGAGATTCAGTATGGGTTATGTGGCTTTGTATGGAGATTCTTAAATGTATATGTATTTGGCTTTGTATTGAGAGATTGAAGGGAGATTTATGATTTTATGGTCTTGATAATTTAGGGGTTTGATGATTGAGAGAAGAGTAAAGAACGTGACATTTAAACTTAATTATTCATGTGAATTGGTAACAAAATGATGTAGGAAATATCAATTAGAACCCAAAGCAGAGTTGAGCTACCAGCCAACTTCATAGATTTCAAGGTAAGTGCATCGAATGACACTTACCATTTTATGTCTTGCATCTGTATGGTTAAATATATTTGGTGATTGATCTTTAAATGGACTTGATGATATATGTTTACGATTAATTATTGTTTGTGTTGTTGGCATGGGGTATGAATATGAGTTGATGAACGTATTAGTATGTTAATGTACTTAATTTGCAATTGTGGTGCTAATGTGTAACACCTCAAAAAATTCAAAGTAAAAATCAAATTAGAAAAAATATAATAATAATAAAAATGATAAGTAGGGTTGTACTAAAAGAGGTGGAGTTTTTCGCATATGGATTAATTTTAATTAAAATAAATTTAAGAAAAATAAATACGAGTATATGATTTATCTTATATACGTAAATTCCCAAATAAGTGGGGAAAGAGCACTTGAGTGAAAAGAAATTATATTGGGTGTACATGGGCATTGTAGTCAAAGTGCATACAAAAGCACAGTTAACCCTAAAGACCCATCACACACCCATAATCCTAACTTTCCTTACTACCCTATCCCTCTCTAAGAAATGATGTTGGCCCCTTCTTCTTGCCACACCGCCCCTATCATCTATCTGTTGGGTTTCCTACGTGCATTAGACTCAATGGCAGCAGAAAATATGATAAAAACAAGCAAGAACAACCAAGAATCAACATGAAATCAGTTTAATACATGCCATATACAATCGGTTTACATTTAAGTGACATAAAGATTATATTTTTATCGAAAAGAACGTACCTCTCTTGTTTTCTTGCTTGGCCGTAGGGTTTAGGCTACACCAACTGACCTTTGTGATACCAAAATAAAACCCCAGTTGTGGTTTCTCTACAACAATAACACACAGATTAGCGAAACAGTGTAATAGCACAAAGATAATAACGTTTCACCTGTTCCTGGTCAGTTTCTGATTAGATTACTGTGAAACTGAGGGCACAATGTCAATCAAACTATGTTATCAACCCATAAATTTCAATTCGCTCTTGAGAGAAAATCCTAAAATCACTCTTTGATTTTCTTGGAAGGCTCACGACTTTGGAAAGTGTTTTATGAGACGACACAACTCTGATTAGAAAACTAGGAATTTCATCTTTTAAATCCTTTTAAAATGTCCCACCATGCTGTGACTTTATGTGGATATTTTAAAAGTTTTTATTCTTTTAATTTATTCCACCTTTATCTTGTCTTAATTTAAGACAAGCTTCCTAAATTTTCTCTCTTTTATTTTCTTACATATTCTCACTTAAGACATCATATTAAATAATAATATTTGTCTTAAAATCATGTAAGAAATATTATTTCTCATCCATCTTGGCCCCAATTACCAAAATTGACCCAAATGCCCAATCCAGCCCAATAGCCGGAGTTTGACCTAAGGTGAAATACCAAAATTATCCCTTTAGGTTTTTGTTATCCATGTGCGATCTGTAGGACTATTAATAAAGGCAATGAGTTTAATAACTTATTAATCATAGGTGGTCTCTAGTAAGGCACTATGATCACCCTAAATTAAATAGCTAATGAGCGGTGTTAACAGCCCTACTACAATTCAAATAAATCCCTTAACCTCGATATCTAGATTAGCATAAGGCATGTCTCTAATACCCTTATTTAGTGCTTAATAACTTTTCTTGATCTCTATGACAAAATTGATAAGTTTGAATAAATGATTTAATCATTTCATTCGGGTGCAGCCACACTCTTCCTAATCTTTTATATCATGTGGCCAGTGATATCATCTCTCATAGAGAGAGTCAATCCCTTCACTTCACTCCTGCTCTTACTTATGATTCATAGCATACCCAATCATACCCATACTTATCAAAGCACACTGAAAATCACAATAAGAGACACACTGATTTTTAGTCTAAGGATGAAAACCCTTAATCATCTTCATCAAATGTAAAGATTGGGTACATACTAGTCTTAATTCACTTTCCTAGATATCCCGAATATCTATGACCCGTAGAACATGATCATCTACAAAGTACATATTAGTCTTAATTCATTTCTATTCCCATGGAAACAAGTGACTATGGGCATTTAGAATGTTAATCCCAAAACTTCCAGGTTCTACTAGCAAGGTCCTCAACCTTGATACCTCAAATGCTTAATTAACATTCTTGGATACAAGCACATACCATAGGTTAATACATGATATGATGAAATAATGGCTAATAATTTTATTAATTACAAACAATGTATTGAGCTAAGGCTTCCACTAATGATGTCCCACTAGCACTAGTCCCAATTAGACATAACCCTAAGACCAAAACACATAACATTACGCTCATGCTTTGGACCTGCCAGTTGCTTGGTCAGGGGATCTGCAACATTGTCTTCACTTGGAACCTTGATCATCTTCACTTCTCATCTATCGACGATCTCTTGAATGAGATGGAACTTCTTGAGTATATGTTTGGATCGGTGGTGATTTCGGGACTCCTTGGCCTGTGTTATAGCCCCATTATTATCACACAAAAGTTCCAATGGATCTAGGATAGATGGGACAAATCTTAGTCCTATAATGAATGTTTTAATCCAAACAGCTTTCTTAGCTACCTCAGTCGCTGCTATATACTCAGCTTTTGTTGTAGAATCTGCCACTGTGCTCTATTTAGAGCTCCTCCAGCTGATAGCCCTTCCATTCAACATGAATATGTATCCCTTTCCTTACTTGTCAAGGTCGCAACATCAGTGTATCCTGTAACACTGAGTTCCTCTTTACCTCTATACACTAAGAACAAGTTTTTAGTCATTCTAAAGTTCTTAAGAATTGTCTTGACTGCAGACCAGTGGATCGCTCTGGGATCCTACTAGTTAAACTTAGTGCATCGGTAAGATCCAACCTAGTACATAGAATAGTGTACATAATAGATCCTATTGTTGATCCATATGAGATTCTATTCATACATTCTCTCTCTCTTCTCTAGAGGGTGGGCAATCCTTCCTAGATAGAACTACCCCTTGCTGTAAGGGCAACAATCCTTTCTTGGATTGTTCCATACTCAACTGCCTTAGTATCTTATCTATGTACTTTTCTTGACTTATTCCTAAGAGACGCAATGATCTATCTCTATAGATCCTTATACCAAGTATAACCTCAGCTTTTACTAAGTCTTTCATTGAGAAACACGTGTTCAACCATTGCTTCACTTATTACAATGCTGAAACGTCATTTCCAATAAGTAGGATGTCATCGACATACAACATAGGGAACACTACTACACTCCTACTAAACTTATGATATACACAAGGCTCATCATCGTTCTTGGTGAATCCAAACTGCTTAATGGATTCATCATAACAAATATTCCAACTTCAGGATGCTTGCTTAAGTCCATAAATGGACCTCTTAAGCTTGCATACCCTATTAGGATATTTTGGATCGATAAATCCCTCAGGTTGTTTCATGTAAACATCCTCGATGAGGTTTCCATTCAGAAAAGCTATTTTGACATCCATTTTCCAATCTCATAGTCTAAGTATACAGCTATGGCAAACAATATCCTAATGGATTTGAGCATAGATACTGGCAAGAATGTTTCATCATAGTCGATACCATGAACTTGTTTGAAACCTTTTGCCACTAGCCTACATTTGAAGATACCTCCCGCCTTCTCTTTGAAAATCCATTAGCATTCAATCACCTTAGCACTTCCGGTGGATCAATCAAGTCCCAAACTTGATTATTGTACATTGATTGCATCTCGAATTTCATGGCCTCTTGCCATTTTTCCAAATTAGGATTCTATAAGGCCTCTTGGTAAGAAGCAGGTTCAT
>CANYCX011061888.1:0-11532 GCA_948193385.1 Breynia disticha f. nivosa | reverse complement strand
TTTCGATTTTCTCTCTCCCGGTTGAACTAACCTCAATAAATTTTTAATCTACAAAACGTCCTACACTCCCCACTAATTATTAATTAAAATATTCTTGCGAAAAATTTATTCATACATTTATTAAATATTCTATTAAATTTTAAAATTAACATAAAATGGAGGGCATTACAACCTCTTTCAAATAATAGTCGACCATTGCCTGATTTCTAGATAGCCAGTCCATCCCCAGGATGATACCAAACTCAATTATCCTCAATGCAATCGAATCAGCCAAATAAGTTGACTCTCTAATCCTCAACTCCCAGTGTCATAAAATATGTTGTACTAACACAGTACTACCCGCAGGTATAGAAACTGCAACTGTGTACCCCAGCAGCTCAATATGACCACCTATATGATCTACGACACTCTCACTAACAACAGAACATGTAGAACCTGGATCAGTCATTACCAAAGTAGGATATGTAAAAATGAAAATAGTATCAATGATGACGTCTAGTTCTTCTGTAGCCTCATCCTTAGTTATGAGATAAACTCTGGCATGTGGTGCTGAAGCTGCTAGTGCAACTGCTCCGCCAGATCCACTTGTAGCTGAACCACTCGTAACACCCCTAGAGGCTAATCCTCTCCTAAAAGTAGACCCTGAACTACTTCTACCTCTACCTTTGCCACTGCCAGTAGCTGCTGTAGTACGAGCCTCACCCACACTACTTTGTCTCGAAACACTCCTCCCTAAGGCTGATGTCTTTATGGATAGTCTCGGCTAAAATGTCCCAACCGGAAACATGTATAGCACAATGAATGTGTATCTACATCAGTATAAGTAGTTGTACCTCAGCCCTGAGGAATAGAAGACCTAGTGGAATCACTCTTCCCAGCTCTAGCTTCTCGCCCAAAATATGTACTCTGACTACCACTTGACCCTCTAGGTGGTCTGGAACCAGTCTTCTTCTTTTTACTGGCTGAACTGGAACTACCTATTACTCTATGCCGCTTTCCCCCAATTTTATCTCCTAGGATAGCTAACTCCTCTTCCCTAATTGTTGTCTCAAGTAACATCACATATGTAGGAGGTTTCATCCCAATCCTGTCGCGAATAATATACCTCATACCCGCTCAAATATGTCTCTCCTCTTTTGACATGTATCGACGTCCTTTGAGCATAACGAGACAATCTGGTAAACTCTTCCTTGTACTTAACAACTAACATCTCTTTCTGTATTAACTCCAGGAACTCTATCTTGTTTTTCGTCTAATAATGTGGAGGAGTATATTTATCAGCAAATCTCCTCAGAAAATCATCTAAAGTCAACACTGGAGGATCTTTATAACTATTCAAAACCAATTCCCACCAGTTCCAGGCAGTTTTCTCTAGGAGAGAAGTGGTATACCTCAATTTCTTCTCTAGGGTATAACTCATACATGTCAGAATTCTCTCTGTATACCTCAACCAATCGTCATCTTCAGCTAGATTTATAGTGCCCTCAAATGTCTTTACCCCCTGCTTTCTTACTTCCGTGAAGTTTTTATCAATGTTCAGGTTTGACTGACTCCCTGAACCTTTCTCACTCTGTTGACCCTGCCCTCTCATCATCTTCTGCATTATCTCCCAGAATTGATCATATGCAGGATCGTAAGGGCGTATACGCATTGTAGGTGGTACTGGCTGCTTTGGAGGTACTAGGGCAGACCCTTATCCTCTAATAGAATCTCTGGACTCAACAGTGTGATCACGCAATACATCTCTATGCTCCTTCTGGTACATATTAGTTTTCAAATCTTTTTAATTTTCAAGTCACAAAGCAATGAAAATTTTTCAAATCATAAATCATTGAAAATCATTGGCACAATCCGTAGAGAATTTAATCCCTTCTCTGATACTACTAAATGTTGAACTCAATTTTTAAAACTATTTGACCCACTTTTCCATTATAGTTAAGAAAAGGATTAAATCATAATAAAAAATTAAGAGAGAGAAAAACATATATACAATTTTATTTACATTCTGCTCAAAATGATTTTAATATTCAAAATGAAAATGCAAGCAGAAGATATAATAATTCAAAAGATCAAACCAAACTAAAACAAGAATATATATATGTATCTACAAAATATGTACAAAATAAAATACAAAAATTTACTCTAGAGCAGGACCTCTGACGTATATCGCTAGTATTCCTCTGATCACAGATGTATCTGTCCAAAAGCAGCTACTTACGATTTACACATCATTTTAAAACAACACACAGAGGTGAGTATTTAACATACTTAGTAAGTATTTTTACGTTATTTAAGTATATTATGTAATATGACAGCAATCCTATTCATTTTGTATTGAAAATCAACACTTAAAATGATGTGCAGGGACAAAAACTCAAACCAGCATAAGGTTGTGCTAAATAGGCACGAGGGTGTGCTTAAACAGAATTTCCTAGATGGCATAAGGTCGTGCCAAAAAGAGTGCAGGGCGTGTTGCAAATCTATTTTGCATAAATTTGAATCTGTTTAGGGCCATGTACATGTCGTAAGTAAACATTATTGCTAGTACTTGTTTAGATCAATTTGGTACCATAAGTACTTCATTAAACCCACTTTCCTCTACCAATAATACTTAAAAAATTTGCATCCAAATATACAAGTACATGCCTTATTCATTATGCAAAACCATGCTCGATTCATTCTTATCTTACGTAGTAAGAATAATCAGACAGATTATATTCACAAGAGAATCATTATCCATACAAGATCAATCACATAATACCAAATTCACACAGAACTCTTTCATTAGCATTTTATTCATTTGACTGCAAATGAATATGAAATGCTAATACAATCCACCCAGGATGTACCCAGTTTTTTGTCCTCAATTCTCTAGAGCACACAATAGTTGAGTGGCACACAGCATGAGCAAACAGCTCTGAGCACATAGCTTGTACAAACGGTATAAAACTCGTCTACGGAAAGAACACATCACATTCAGGATAACACATAACACATCATTATCCAGATAGGAAATTGTGTCACACAAATGAGATGCAATACATGTGAATGTATATGCAACATTCATATCAATAGAACACAGTACTGCTCCTACAGAGCACAGAGCATAATCACACAGGTTATATACGCACACACCTCATATTACGCCTTTCTTACATAGTTAATAAACATAGTATTGAAATAAGAAGACAATTAAAACAAATCTCATGATCATAAATCACAAAGATAGCCAACATGATAATATAGTATTCTTAAAATCAGAGCACATAACTTTCTTTTAAAAACTTAGACAAAGCTTAATATATTAAAGTTCTTATAGAACCTTCCTTTTAATGTTTTCTTAATTCATTGACATTCCAATTTGTATCAAAGAATCATACGAATGTAAATTGTAACAATAAGAACACTTACCTCGACTATCGTACGAAGTCGGCGTCAGGCTCAACTTCGATCCAACACTTGTATAGATCCTCCTATACAAAATTAAAAATACAAAGACTGTTAATTACTTGTTCCTTTCTTGATTTCATCAATATAATCATTCAAACAGCTCTTATCCTTCATTTTCTGAATTTCTCAAAACCTTCTCAACTATCAACACTCTTTCAATGCATTCACATCTTAATTCCATTAATTCAAACCCCTTGCATAATGTTAACTAACTCTAACTTAGCTAACTTACATGATTTCATCAACAAACCCATTTAGAATCATTGAACATAAAGTTTGGATAAGCATGAACTTACATACATATGATTCAATTTATGCTCTTAAACTTACCTTGATTATTTTGGATTCCAATTAGCAAGAAAATGCTTTCTTCCTTGCCCAAACACCCTCCTCTAGCTGTTTTATGGTTTCTTTTTGAATGGGAATTGAATTTGCTCTATTTCTACAAATGAATAAAATCAATTCAGATAATTTTATACAAGCAGCTCAGTCAACACGCCCTGGGGCTCGTGTTGACCCATTTTTACAGAATTTCTATGTTTTGAAAAATACCGAGAAAATTGATGAGCACAAGGGTGTGATGCATGAGCGTAAGGTCGTGCCTCTTGTAGATCCTTGCATTTTTCTGATTTTTCATCCAATTCGATCCTATTTTAAGCTATTTTCATTATAGATTTATTCCTATAAATTTGAGGATGTTACACTAGCAACACTGAAGTCAATCTACGTGAACATATTAATGCAATCTTTATGCAGGGGGTTAGAAGTGAACAAAGTATTAGCAAACCAAAACAATCTCGTGAAATTCTAAGGAACCAATGCTACTGAGAGAATGTAAGCCTTGTATCCCCTACCTAGTTAGGCTTTTATTGAGTTCAGAGAGCAGACAATGTAGTGAGACTAATAATATGCCAGATCAATCATCAGTTGACTCAACTACTGTAAAATCTATGGTATCTGTACCTGAAAATGCATAAGGTCTGAAACATTCAACAATTAAGAGCAAGGTGGCAGTACTATTGGTGATCTGACTGTTGAAAGATCTCTTGCAAATTTAGCAGTCATAGTTAATGCAATGTCGTATCTGTTATTTAAGTGCCTGGATTTAAGGAAGCTTGATTCGACACATCTAACAATGTAGTTGGTAAATAGGTTAGTTATACACTCATTAGGCATTGTCATAGACAAACTAGTTATGGTTGGTGATTTCACTTATTATAAAGAGTTTTTTCATATTTGATGTTAAGAGGATGAAAAGTGCCTTTACTACTTGGTAGGCCGTTCTTGGCCACAATAAGGACACTTTTTTCTGTCAGTAATGGGAAGCTTATGTTGGAATGTCACACAGTAAAAAATTCTACATAACTTATATGTGAAAAGGAAGTCTATCGAGATTAATAATAAAAATTGCTTTAATAGTGCAGTCAAAATTGTAGTTCTAGATTTTACATAGTATATCTATTGTAAGGAACCACTACCATCCTTAGATATGAAAAAGGAAGTTTTAGTGGTGAAAAAAGTGACACCAACAGTAAATACTCAGAGTTATGAATATCATGACAGAGTCCGTTAAGAGGAGTTGAAACCACTAGACATAAGGGTCCTACAAAAGACTAGAAAAACACATTTGAAGAAGTTTTAGGGGTTCTAATGAGTATGGAACATTGTGCACAATGGTAAGTTTGCTCCGAGGTTAGAACATAAAACAAGTACATTTTTCTTTGAACAAGAAAATTACACGGACGTAAGCATGTCTGTATATCATTTTTCTTGCATTCGCATACTAAGTGATATGTTTATGTAGAGATACAATGTAATACACTTACTTAAGTGTGGCCCAGTGTGACACACTTACATAAGTGTGGTACACTTACATAAGTGTGTTTGTGTACCTATTTGCCTATATCTGTGTACTATGTTAAACTGATCGTGTATTGTTATAGAAAGGCACACGAACATGAGCTTGTGTATGTGCTATTATGTCTACTACTGTGTACTTGGTCTTTTAACTGTGTACATTTACTAATTGATCACATGCATACTTAAGCTTTTCATTCAAACACATGAATCCCTCGTCATTTTCTATTTACCCATTTTACCTACCACACTAGCTACCATTCATCTTTCTTCAATTCTCCCCAACCTCACCTTTCCTCAAGCTCTCCAAGTTCTTCCAAAAACACAAACCATCTTCTCACAGTCTATCTTCTTACAACATATATTCTCACAACCATCTTCTCACATTCCATCTCTTATAACCACACTCCAAAAACATTGAAGTCATGCACCACCAACCTCCACCTTCTATCTGAGCATAGCCACAGTACTAAACTCTTCCACAAACTAGCTTTCCCAATTTTCCATTATCCACTACACACTTATCAACTCCCCATCTAAAGGCCAACCTTTAACCATCACCAACGTCACCCAAAACCTCTCCTCACCCATACCTCATTTTTTCCTTTTCCTTTTGATTTTCAATCGTCTCAACTCAAATAAGGGGTAAGGGTTTGAGATTTTACATTATTTTTTATAGACGTATTATAGTTGGATATAATTCATGTTAATCTAGAGAATTGTATATGTCATTTTTCCATTGCCTTATTCTATAAGTATGATAACATTGAGACTTTTGTGGAAATTTTTCTAGAGCTAGGCTAAATTGAGATTGTTTAAACTACATGTTACTATATTGATGTTGTTTGTGGGAATGTGATTGGATGTCGTTTAGGTTCATAGGATAATTTTGACTTGAGCATAATGCATGTCGAATGTTCGATAAAATTCCCCTATGAACTAAACTTGTGATTTCTGATGAATTTGGTTTGTACAACTTCGCTATTGCACCATATTAATTTGATCAATTTATTTTGTTCACCAAAAATAAATTTTCACTAGCCTTAAATGCATTTAGTCAGAGTTAATAGGATTGGTAAAATGTCATATTTCATTTTTATATACGTAATTTTATTACATTTTATACATACTACTAACATGGAAAAGTGTTGCTTCATCTACCTTTGAATGCAGAATGTTGCTATTCCAATGCAAGAGATCCAAAGGAGATAGAGTGTCTTCTTCTCAGCAAGCAAAGATGTCACTACTTCCACCTCTGTCGAGAGACTTATCCTCACATTCCCCAATGAAGAGGAGTAGCAACAAGTTCAAATGCTTTAGGATAAACCATTTCTGGGAAATGTTTTAAGTGGTTTTTCCTAGATATATTGGGCATAATTGGGGATGTTCAAGACTTCATCTCGTATGAAAACTGCATGTAGCTCTTTGAAGTGTAAAATGTGACATACCAAACCCTCACGTTGGAGGTGTTGTCTTCCTACCAATTTCTATGGTGGTTATATCTTCTGTATGACAAGAATGTAATTTCCTTCAGAGTAAATGGGCAATGTCATAGTTTAAGTTACAGTCAGTTAGCCCGAGCTTTTGGAGTTTTTGACCATTGGTTCACCACTTTGCATCAGATTAATAACCTTAATGTTTGATGGCCAAATAGGGTGACAAAGATTAGGTTTTTGAATAAAATCAGTACTGATAGGGGCAGGAATAACCTTGTGAATCTAAAGCTCAAAATTGCATTTGTCAACATATAGAATGTGCATAAACGGACTGCATAGACCATTTGTGTAAGGAGATATAGCCATAATTTCGTAGGTGAATATTGTAATGTCTCGAAAAATATAGCTTAGACTTATCAAAAAAGTTCCAAAATAGTGGCCTGGAATGGCCTTAGAAATGGCCAAGGTAAACTGTTTCCATCTGTATGAATAAACAATGTGTGCTAGAAATAAGCCTGGAATGACCACCCAAATGGTTTGGGTAGGCCGTTCAACAAGTCGTTTGGTTTGGTGGGAGTTCAAAATAAGACGTGTATTTTTATGAAATAAGAGAGAGAGAAAATTATATTCATAACCCTAAGTTGCCAGCTGACTCTCCTCGTTCTAAAACCCTAAAAATACCATTAAAACCTTTCCAAACCTCAAATACTTGCTTCCCACATGTAGAAATTCGTAACTTACAAGGAGGAACATAACCTAGATGAGTTATATGGTTTTTGATACAAATTCCAAGAAGGTGAATTCCTAACCTAGATAAAAGTTTAAGAAAAAAGAGATTTTTATACTGTTTTATGGGCATTCTTAAATGTGTAAGAGTTTAGCTTACTCTTGAGATTTTTGTAGAAGATTGGTGACTTTAGGGTTTAGGTAATAGGGCATTTGTGAGGAATTAGAGTTAGAATAAAAATTGAGTTTAGATATGTGTTTAATATGGAAAATGTGGTTTAATTTGTGTAGGAGATAGTGCTTGGGACCTACAGTAGAGTTGAGCCGAGAGATGACTTCAGGAATCTCGAGGTAAGTGCACCAGACAACACTTGCCATTATATGTCTTACTTCTATGCGGTTTAGTATATTGGATTAATGTTCATATGTATTGAAATGCTAAGAAAGTGTCTTAGAAACTGACTTAAGAAGATGGTTTGTGACTTAATGCTTTTTGTGATAATTGAGAATCGATTATGTTATTCTACGATGTATTGGTATGGATTAGTTGGATTATAATAGCGGTAATTGAACCAATGTGTTTGTGTAAAGTGTGATATGTGAGAATGAAACATTTACAATTATGTGGTGGTGTATTAAATGGCTTATGAGTGATTATGTATTATGGTTGGGAAGTGATGCTTGAAATTGTATGATGTCATTTACAAAATTGGAATGAAAGTGTGTTTGAATTACCAAAATGAGAATGATACTATGATTTGTGTTGTATGATTTTGGTAAGCAAATAATGGCTTGCAAGTGTTTTATGTTTGAGGAAAATCTGAAATGTGCATAGGAGTGTGGTTGAGATTGTTATGATGAAATTGGAATTTGCTTGCATTCCATTCATTCATATTATATGAAAACCTACATGATAAAAACATGATTATGTAAGAGAAGGAATTCCAAGTATTACGTGATTTGAGAAAAATGTAAACTGTGCTTAAACTGCGTTATTGATTGATTTACGATAAGATTGAGAATGTGGATATTTCATTCATTCGTGTCATATGAATAACCATGAGCATTGTTATGTGTTCATTAAAAGGGGATTAGCCCAACTGAGCGAAATCTCTAATTATTTCAGATGGATTGGCCCAACTAAGCAAAAGCTCTAATTCTTTAAGGGGATTTGGCCCAACTGAGTGAAAGCTCTAAATATATCAGGGGGATTGGCCTAATGAGCGCAAACTAAAAAATATAAAGAGGGATTGGCCCAAAGTTTAGGAGAGATCTCTTATGACTTTAAAAAAGACCCCGAGGCATGCATTTGTATAAATTGTATTGACATTCATAAGTGCATACATACGTATTTAAAACGTAGTTTTGATTGGACATGGAAATGGATTGTATGTATGGGTTATTGTGTTTTGGATTTATGTGTTGTAATGTGGTGAATGATGCACTAATTATGAGTATGGATTATGAATATTGCTTGAAGGGTATATGGTTTGGAACTTATGAATGATGTGAGTGAGTTTATGAAATGTTGTTTAGCTGGGAATTTAAGGTGTTTTATGGTTGTTGTTGTGTGTGCATTGTTTGAGGAATGTTGCCTAAGTTTAGAGTTTGAATTGTATGGAATGTTAAGTGTAATGTTACTGTTTTCATGGACACAACAGGTCAAAACGGGCTAGGAAATGGCCTCTGCAAACCATTTCCCTAGTCATTCCATTCATAGATGAAATTCAGTAGGGAAGTGGCCAGGAGAACGGCCAGTGAAGGTCGTTCCTATTATTCTGGCAGCCTAAAATGTGATATGTTTAACGATAAAAAGAGAAAACCATTGACCTAATACTTAGAAGTTGGTATAAACTAGGATTTTCACGATCCTTAACCTTGGATAACGTACTAATGATTATTGAATTAGTTGATGTAGGATGAAATTCCTATCCTTTATATCTAACCCACATAACACACTTTACCAAAGAAGTACTCAAGCATTAACTACTTTGGTAAGTGTGTATTGGTGTACTTACTGAGTATTTAGTTACTCAAGTGCATGTGTGATTTGTTTTGTGATGATTGTTCAGAGTGATAGTAGATCGGTTGGCGCTCACTTTTTGGCAAGCTCGAAGGTGATACGGTTGTTGTTTAGTTTGGCTCCTAGCTTGCATTTTGAGGGTTTTATTTTGACTACCCACTTTTGTACATCTATACAAACTAGAGTATAGAAAATGATTTACATACTTTTATTTGTAAAACTATTTCCATTGCTTCTGCATACTTTTTATATTTATCATTATTTTGTATACAACCGAACTTGGTCAATATTTCTAAATGAAATGCATTTACATGTTTCCTTCTTTTTACTTGCTGTTAGTAAAAAAGAAAAAAAAATGGTTGCCAAAATCGTACTTTTCAAAAATGAACTTTGCGAATTTGAGCATCACAAATATGACTTGTTCTCCTCTATAGCATGATTCATATGTATCATCTTCACTTTGGATATTAATGTATCGACGCCTAGTGTCTCATGGCACTTCATCACACACTTCTATTATGTTCAAAGGACATTGCATCATGCGTATCGTTTGTGACCTTAGCGTTTGGGACACTCTACCACACATGGGGTCAAAGTGTGAGGCAATGCCAATTAGTATGACTACTTTAGTCTCAATGCATATGGTGTGCTCTAAGACGGCAGTGGGTAAATAGGGAAATCACCTTGTAGATGATGAGCCAACCCATGCACTTGATGAAAATGATGACGACGGTGACCAGGGTGCTCTACTGCAACCTATGCCTCAATCCCCTCCTCCACCACAGTACCAATATGCTCCTCCTCTTTAACAGTACAATTACGATCCTTAAAATATGTTGAGGATGGAGGTGTACTTCTAGTAGATTTTGCTGGGACAGCAGCGCGCAGAGCATAATTAGTAATCATGCGCATTGACCTGACCGAGACTATATAACTACAAAGAGACATACAGTGTAACACCCTCCATTTTTTGTTATTTTTATAATTTAATTGAATATTTAATAAAATTATGTGGGGAAAATTTTTTTGAGAAATATTAATTAGTAATTGGTGGATAGGTAGAAAATAATGTGAGATTGAAATCGAGTTAAGTTGGATTAACCGGGAGAGAGAAAAATTGAAAGGAAGGCAACATGTTGAGTCGGGGGTAGAAATGTCAATTACGAATGTATATATATATATGCTATCTTCTTATCTCTCTCTACATTCACCTTCACTTCTGCTTTTTTCTTTCCAAAGACTGAACCAATTCTGAAAAACCCTAGCCAAGTGCGAATCTTGCCGAGCCTTGGTGCTTGGAAGCTGTAGGATCGAATTGGAAGCTTGATTTGGTGAGTTTTTACGTTTTGGAATTTGTTAAACACGTTTTTGTCTATTATCATACATTTCAAAGTGATTTATCATTCATTTTAAGTCTGAATTGTATGGAATTGAGTTTGATTGAAAGATATGGATGTGTAGTACCCATTATAATCAAATTCCAGGGTTAGTTTATGGTTTAAGGACTTGAAAATGGTGTTTTAAGTTGAATTGTATAAAGTGACGGGATTGAGAATTAGTAACCCTAAGTTCGATTTGAAGTTTTGATGCTAGGGTTAGTTTCTTCGGGCTTAGTGGAGGTTATTTATATGACCAATTTGATTGAGTGTCTAATGTGATAGAATTAATTTGTAATAAAGGAGAATGGTTTGGGAATTTTGTAAAGGAAGTCATAGAAAACAAGGTATTGGATGATTGATAGGGATTAAATTGTACTCTGGGAATTTTAGAGAATGAGTTTGAGTTGGTTGGTAATGAAAGAAGAATGAGGTTAGTTAGATGGTAGTTGGAGTTAATTAATGAAGGAAGAGGAAGGAGAGAGAAATGTATTAAATACAATCATAAAACATCATAGCATCATATAATTATCGTTTAGTTAAAATTGATACATTGTTGGGATAATTAACTTAATCCTTAATTGTGTTTAGGAGGGTCGAAACCAGGTGAAGGAGGTTCCTAGTCGGGAAACTAGGCGAGCGTTGTAAGGTAAGTGACTCGAGC
>CANYCX011061849.1:0-12294 GCA_948193385.1 Breynia disticha f. nivosa | reverse complement strand
TACCATATTTTGAAATGGAACGATGGAAGTATATTAGGAAGTGTGATTAGATTAACAATCATTCAAAAGAGAAACTTTCCTCACAACAACAACTTCAGAATGGATTCTCTCTCATATGAAGATGCAAAGCAGGAATCCATTATTCCTGCAACCTGCTATGAATCTGGTATCTTTGTACCATATGGAATCAAATGTATGGAACCTGCCATAAATACAACACAAGCTGATGAACAAATTCAGAGAACTTTGCTTCTCTTTTTTTGCATAATTCTTCCACTTACAGAAAGAATTATCTCTGTACTGATGCATTAAACACAAACCCTGGAGAAGAATCGTATCAAATGCGCATGCGCAGTTACAAACTCGCATGGAAATGACGACGACGCAACAAAAAAACAGTGCATCGAAGCAGTAACGCATGCGAACTCTCAGCGTATCATCATAGACGTATATTGAAAAGGAAACTGGAATCAAGAAGAACAGATTGAACTAATTTACTGAAGATGAAGAACTAGCATTAATCAACACAATTTACGGCAGCATTTCGCACTGCGTAGAATGTTCCTGTTCTCGCGGAAAATAGATAGATGATCCAAGAGACGAATAAGGATAAAACGGAACATGTTCTTACTCAAGGAATTCTACATCTCGTCGACAAATAGGAAAAGGAACATGAAGTAAAACAGAGTACAGAATGAATGGAGTAAATACCTTCAACAAAACTTTCTAATTACAGCAAGAGAGAAGATGAGAAGAGGCAGCATCAGTCATCCAACATGAGAAATCACACCCAAAAACTCTACTGACACGCAGCTCGCTCCCGCCACCCGTAGAGGCTGGCTCCTAATTCTCCTAAGCTAAAATACATTTCTGAAGTTACAATATCAAAACATAACACTCCTAAACACCAATTTACATGAGCTAAAAACTCCTGAACACTTCAAACTTACAACAGAGAACTCTAACATGAAACTTCGATTTTTACTTACACCGAAATGTAGAAATACAATGCTTCTTTTTACGGGCAATGAATACAGAAGAAAATGCAAAAATTGTTACTGCTCATTTCTGACCATTCCAGAACAGAATAACAAGATAATTTACATAAGTCAAACATGTACATCTATGGTCCTCAAAATCTATACAAGGAATTACAAGTTTATGCCATTGAGGAAACATGGCTAAATAACCAAGTGGAGGCCATTACATTTTATGCTTCCACCATGATACACAATACCTAAAAAGAAAGGAGAACTAGACAGATCCTAGCATCTCAATATTTACGACCCACATACTTCCGCATTTTACAACTCCACAAAAAGAGTAATATCTAGAAACATTCCTTTACAAGTGAATTACAAATTCTTAATGTTGCTCAGGAAAATGAGTAAAATCCAATCTAATCAGGACTTCATTTGCAAAATTGTCAGAGCAAAATCAATCTAGGAAGAATCGAATGAGGCCAGTTCATCACACACATCCTCAATGCAATGGATATAGATCGATTGAATGATGAAAATAAAGAGTAAACAATCCACTCCCTGGAATAAAGATAAAGAAAACTCTCATGTCAATAGAATTAAAAGATGTTAACTTGACAAAGACTCACTTCCCTAAAACTATATCATCACTACATTAAAATTAGACAAAGAATTACCCGCACACAAATAGAACAAAATTTCTCCACACAAAAGTGATTCAATAAATGCAAAATGGTGCTCAAACACAAAAAAAAAAGGTTTGGCAAATACAGCAGAGACAAATAAACAAGAAAAAATTAAAGAGAAAAGGAACATAGCCACTTTATAGTTTATGGCATCAAATTCAAGTATTTGGGAAATATTCAAGGAAGCACTTCCGCCTATGCTTCAGTTTTGCATGAAATTTCTCTATACAATCATCTCAAAATCCAATGTAGTTGTTTAAGCACACAACACAGATAGTAGCTAAAGCATTCAAAGATCAAAACAGAATTAGGCTAGATTAATACCACATTCCAACTCTACAATTATCTTTTCCTTTCCAACACCATTCACCCTGCCTAAAACTAGAATAAATATATGATAACATAATTCTTCACCAAGCTGAAAGGAATTCTTGGTGATGGACTCAATCCTAAGGTGGGCTAAGTGCACCATGGCAGGATTGTCAATGAACGACCTAATTTGACCTTGTTGAAAGCATACACTAGAAAAGGAGATCCTTTCAACTATCAAGCACAATATCCTAAAAATTTCCTATAAGAAGCAACACCTAATGAAAAGAAAAAAAAATCAATGTTCTATATAAGTTTCCCTAAATTATATTTATGGGTACAAAGCAACCACTGAAGAATTTTAAGAGGCATACGGTTGTCGCAGAACAAAGAAAAAATCTCGTAAAAGCATTCCATAGCAATATGAATTCTATTCAGACAACAAAAGAACTAAGACCAAAAGGTAGAGAGAGAGAGAGAGAGATTGAATATAATTAAGTTGTTTGATATTGGGTTGTATTGTATTGTGTCCTGGAGAAAGAGGAACAGACAGTACCACTCAATCATTAATAATGTTATGCAAGGAATAGACAAAACATGATGATTAGAAATAGGAACAGGAATAGAAACATGTCACGGCAAACATTCAATACGAAAGGTCACTGGAACCAACATGGCGCAAAGTACTACCACGTAACTCTACAGTATTTCCAAGATTGCCGCAAACATGGAAGCTTTACCTAAACTCAAAAGAGCAAGATTGCCCAACACCGGACAACGGTGGATAGTCAACTAACACATAAAATGAGAAGGCTCAAGCACTTCTAGACATTATGCATTCCAGTATCACATGACATAAAAGAATTCCATCTAAAAAAAAACTATGACCTTACAATCCCTCATGAAGAAGCTTTCAAATGCTCAACAACAGAAGACAAATAGATATAAACTTAAGAAAAGATTGATAATACAACAGCAGCTGCCAAAGATAATTATGGAAGACAAATGTCACAACAGTAAATCCAATAGGATGTTCAGCTGCAGGATGTTTAGGTTAACCCCACAAAAAACATCCACATTGGATTGCAACTAGAAGTTATTGATGTATACTTAAAGCACACTAAAATGAAGTCTCATTATAATGTATGTTCAGTGCAGTAAGGAAGCAACAGGGAAGCTACTCTTCCCTCTTATCAACATGAGTAGAACTTACTTCGTCGTTCAAGAAGTAATCATCCGTACTTCAGGTAGATGCACACCATTGTGAATGACAGTGGATGCTACAAGCAAATTACAACGTCAAGGCCTTACAAACCTCTCCAAGGGGGTTTGAGCAGCAAGGTTGCATCACTCTGATGGTAACCGTCTCCTTTTGCCATAATCCACATCCCTAGATCTTGACCTGTGATCATCTTCAGGAACTGCATGAGACCTGCTCCGAGATCTAGAAGAAGAATGTCCCCTGTCCCAATCATCCTCGTAACCCGAGTCACGTTCTCTTTGCCGGTGATCACGGTAGCCATCTTTTTCTTCCCTGTATCGATGTTCCTTGTGTTCCCTTTCAGACCTGTACCGATGTTCCTTGTGTTCCCTTTCAGACTTGTCATAGTCTTGATCCCTGTCATCATGATGTCTGCGGTCAGAATTTCCTGACCAGTCCCGATCAGAGGCCCGTTCCTTTTCCCGAGAAGCAGCACTTGACCGACCTCCTTTTTCATTATTCACCTCTCCATAGCCATACTCTGAAGCACCATCCTCACCACCATAACTAGATTCCCTTGTCCTTCGACCATGTTCTTCTCCCCATCCACCCATGTTTGTGTCAGACCACATGCCTGCATTAGGTCCTTCCATTCCAGAAGAACCCATCATTCCCATTCCATTAGGTGCCATTCCCCTGCCAAAGAATGCCGGATTGACATGCGGAGCGACTCCAGCAAGCCCCATGCTGTTAACAGCAGGAAATTGAGGAAGCATGCCGGGAAAACCAGGACCTGCAAACCCTCCATAACCAGCTCCTCGACCCATATATGTAGGATCAAACCCAGCTCCCATCATAGCATGTGGAGGCATCATTCCAGCAGCAGGTCCACCAAATGGAGGTCCTGCAAGGCCTTGCCCGTAGCCTCCACCATTGGCACCACTTCCAACACCGGCAGAATTTCCAACCATGTTTTTTGCACCCATGCCTCCTCTTCCCCTCCCTGGCCCTCCACCCCCAGTAGGCCTGTTCATAATTCCCTGGCCACCAGAAGCGCCACCACGTCCCCAACCGCCTCTTCCACCACTTTGATAATTCATATTGCCTCCTCTCCCACCTCCCTCATTCATAGGCCTTCTACCCTGATTCTGAGATTGCGGCTGACCTTGATTTTTGCTCATGTAAGAAGCTCCCATCTGCTTTAAAGTTTGTGGAGAAGCAAACGCCACAACACAAGCACGCCCATTGAATACATAACCATTCATTCCCTCTTTGCATGCAGCAGCAGCACCTGAATCATAGAATTCAACCTGGCAATAGCCTTTTGATTTACCACTGGCTCTCTCATCAAAAAACTTAATTTCCTTGACCCTTCCATACTGAGATAGAGCACTTTCCAGTTCTGCGTCAGTTGTCCACCAATGTAACTCACCAACAAAAAGCATTGTCTGACCATTCTCTACAAGTGGCCGAATCTGATTTTCATTCACCACTGGACGATTGGCATCAGTATTTATAACAATTTGATTATTCGGCATTTGCTGAACAGCTCGAGGACCCCCACCGCCAGTACCTTGCATTGGTTCAGGATCATTGACCATTTTTCTACCCATATCAGATCCAGATCCTTGAAACACCATGTTTCTAACTTGACCATCATGAGGCATCTCCGCACTTCTCCCTTTTTGAATACCATCATTGTAGCTAACAGACCCCATTTCCGGCCCCTTAACACCCATTGACATATCCTTCTGCTCCGAAAAATGTGCAACGGCAGCATTCCCATGAGCATTCACACCTTGTGAACCCCCGGATTCAACTCTCGATTCATGAACCTTCTGTCCTTGTAGTCCCCCATTTCCCGCACTAGAAACCGGAGGCTGCACCTCAGCTCGATGCATTTGCAAGAAATTTTCACCAACATTTACATCGTTGTAAAGATCATCATACTCATCATCTTCCCCCATTTCCTCCTCAGCAAGTGCAGGTATAGCCCCACTTCCCTGATACTGCATCTCATTTTGCTCATCACCCATCAGATCCATTCAAACTAACAAAGATTTATCAAAGCACACAACTTTCTTCTCTCACCTACGAGTAAAAGTCACAAAAATGTAAAATTAAAATACCAGAAAGCAAACTCTTCGAAACAACACCTAGCAACGAAAACAACAACAGTGTACAGGTATTGATTCAACCTTTCTTCAACGATAGAAACAACAAATAGCTTACAAAGTGTTGACTTTTATAACTCAAGACCAAAAAAAATTAGTACCAAATTAACACAATCAAGTATTATCTGTATTAAAAGAAATGAATCTTATGAAATTACCAACAACCGATCTCATTAAAGAACTAAAAACGCTAAATCTGACCTAATCTCTGCAAAACATCAACAGCAATAAGAAAATAAACGAATAAAATAAGTTAGAAAATTCTTCACCTACTACCGAAAATCGCATCAAAGAAGATAAAATCTTGACGAGGAGTAGAAATCAAAAACGTAAAAAGAGACAAAATTGAGACAAAAAGTGAAAAATTGTACAAGTCTAATTTCATGTTTTGATCATTTAATGTTTTAAACCAGATAAAATGTGTGTTATCATGGTGGGACCGATTGTTGTTGACTTGGTGTTTTTTTAGTTTATGGTTGTGAGCGAGGGTCTTATACGCTGCGTTTTGGTGTTGCTCGTCAGTTTTTATCAAGTCATGTTAGTAAAACGGTGTCGTTTAGACCAAAATGGTGCTTGTTCATTTTGGCCTTAGCAGCTCTCTACGAAGTTCGTGATAGTCATATCGTAATCATGTTACGTTATTATATTATAACGTTATTCCGTTATCTTATCAAAACACAAATCATGTTATCGTATCAGAACACAAATCATGTTATCAAATTCGGCCATGATGGGGATAGCACAACCATGTATAAAAAATTAACTTCTTTTGGATACATTAGTATAAGAAATCTAAAACATGGGATATCTATCTAGTTCTTATTCTACAATTACTAGAATTAATGCCACATGAAATTCGAATTTACAAAATTGGAAATTGAGTTCTTATGATGTTCTAACCAAGCTGAAAACTAAAACTTCAGCTTCATTGATGTAACGATAGTTGCTGTAGATGAGTGCTGGTAGGCATACCAGTGAGACAGATCGATTGCATCCTAAGAACTTTTGAGACTGCAACTGATAAAAGAATCTATGGTGAACCTATCTTCTTATTATTTCTCTTCATGCTTCAGCTCCAACATTAATACCTTACGTCCCTTGATGCCGATGACTATACGTAATCCCAGTCGAAGATGGGTAGCGATGAGTCTGATGTGTATGGAAATGGGTCACATGTCACAGCCCTTTTGTTGGATGACTGCCTTTGGAAAATGCTTGTCAAACACTCCGGGGAGCAGGCTATTTTTAGTACATTCCTTTGAACACAGGATTCGTACGGCATATGCTTGCTCCGTATTCCTCGTACTCTTCTTTTGTATGGCAAGCCTGCAAATGCAAGATATGATTCATGATTGACTATATTTTAAGCATTAGCAGAATGGAACATGGTAAAGAATGTTCTCGTTTAAGCGAAAGATTTATTATATTAAACAACGGCTCGAGAAGGACTGGAAAACTACAAACCGCGAAAAATTCAGGCGTTGATGCTAGTACAGAACCTCCAAACCATACAGCAAATCTCTGGATAGGATGGCAGACAACATTTACCTCTACCGGCTGAGACTGCAGACATAAAGGGCAAGCAAAAAAGCTCAGATTTTTTATATTCCCAACAGCAAAATGAAAGACAATAATTAGACTGCTTGTGTCAAACCTTTACCTTTACTTCTCCACCGAGTCTAGCTTCAGATGCAAGAACCCGTGCATCTACAATTTTCTTCAAATCCCGTTGCAACCTTCTGCCGAAGTCCTTAAACATTGTTGATCCTCCAGATAACACTATATTCTGAAATGAAATTGTGATGAAAGATTTGTAAAGATATGTTTTTGAGTGAAAAATCTCAGAATGAAGTTGGCAAATTGAAACTAACAGAAGCTAAGAAGAAACGACTGGTGAAAACATTTATATACGCACTCTTACTATCAAATGATGAAGACGATTATGAAGAAATAGCAATCAGCTGAAGGCATGGAATACAACAGTACAATTGCAAGATCATATCATTGGTTATCTTATTAGCCTAAGATAATCACCTTATACAAAGCCCTTCTTGTGTCAATTGGTGCAGACTGAATACACTTATCTATTACAGCGGGCAAAGGAGTTGTAAAATCATTGCTATAGATTTCAGGATTAAAGAAAACCTGGAAAACAATTGAAGAAATCAAAACAAGATGTAGTAGCATGCAGTATACAACAAAAATTTGCACAAAATAGCGATTCTCATTCAATATAATATCGTATGCCAGTGAAACTTCTTCTGATGAAAAGGCCAAACAAACCTCAGGGCCCAGAAATCGTTCATAGCCGATATCGCAAGAATATGGTGCCCCTGTTTTTGGTTTAATGCCCCTCCATTGCTTAATATACTTGGATGGTTCTTTGTCATGCTTGTTATACTCCTGCATTGTTAAGAGGTACTAGAGTTATGCCCAAAAAAATTTCATGATTTCAACAAAATAATATAGCTGAATTATGAACATCAGGAATCCAATATAACTTTGGTGAAAATCCCAGCAACTCTGAGCTTGACACTTGGATCAATATAATGGGAATCCCAGCTACTTTGAGCTTCATGCTTAGTTCAAAACAATGGGACAATACACTGAAATAAATTAATGAAAGCAAAGATGACCTTGACAATGTCAGAACATGTGTAGCAATACATTTCCTTCACTTTTCGAGCCACTTCAAAAGAATCGTCTGGTGGAACATTTTCTCCTCTTTCCTGTGTGTAGAAAAGTCAAATGGAAAGGAGCCATGGTCACCAAGCATTTACAAATAACCAGCAAAAGCATTTTCAGAGAAAATTAAAGCTAGATGATTAAATTATATAGACACTTCTTGAAAATTGTAAATAGAAAAAAGGTTACATCTCATTGAAAATAGGGAAGCATATTGACAATGAGCTCAGTTAATATTGTTCCTCCAAAAACGTTTCTCTCCTTTTCCTTCCTCAAACAAGAATCAGTACTAACAATACAAGAAATCACCAGTCTCTCATTCTCTTGACCAACCAAGTCTCCTTTTATTTATTTAACTATTGCAGTCACACTTAATTGCGGACCAGACAAATCCAGGAAAATAATATTTGCAAGTACAGGGAAATTCGGCTTTGCTAAATCTACATATAGGAATTTAAGAAAAAATACCCGCATGAGCTGCTGGATGAAAAGAGTCACATCCTTCCCAGCAATGGGAACAGATTTAATACTGCTCCCAATAACATAACCATCTGCAACAGGTACAACATGAGTAGCGCCATCACCGACGTCCACCACAACCCCTGTCATCTCACACTATGGAGAAGAACTATAGGTCAATCTCAGCAGAGAATAACATGACATAAATGAATGTTTCAACATTGTTCTCAGTTAAAAAAAATACAGTAATTAATCCACTAATAAAATTTACCCTAAATCTGCAAACGTAACGGTGATTTACTGAAATCATTAGGAACCAAAGAGCCCTTTTTTAATTAACGAATTAGTGAAAAGATGTTTTAATTTGACAAAAAGACATTGCACAAATAAAGGATACAATAAAGACATTTCAGCCAAAAATACCAACCTTTGATGTTGTGTACCCAGCAGCAAGTGCAAGCACTGAATTAACAGCAATATACAGGCCAGGAACATTAAAAGTCTCGAACATAATCTCACCAGTATACTCACGGCTTTCCGGTGCTGTAAGCGGGCTCTCAGTCAACAGAAAGTAATGATCTTCAGGATCACACCGCAAATAATTAAAAATACACTGCTGCCAATACCTTTCCATAGCATCCCAATTATCAACTTGACCATGTTTAATAGGATAACTAAGATTATAAGTATTACTTGATCTCGATTTCACCAATGCTTCTTCACCTATAAAGAAATCTAGATCGGCCATCACACCAGCGCTATGTTGCGCCAGCCAATTCGCCTTCGAAGAACTCCTAGATTGATTAAGAAACGACTCATTTACTGCAACTACTGTTGGTAAAATAAAACATGGTTCAACATTCCCCGCAAATCCCATCTTAGTGTACCTGAAACCAAACCAAACAAACAACCAAAAATCAAATAAATCTCACAACATTAACCTAACAGCGACACTCCCATAAGAGCTAATCCCGCTAATAAGCAGTAAATGACTTATGTCAGGTTCTGGATTCAAATCTAAACCAATTGCAGCTATATCTCACAGTAATTTCACAGGAAACAACATCAGACAAGCCCAATTACACCATTTCAAAGCAGCAATTGTTTTGCGCATAGATCACACAGCAAACAAACAATCAAATCACCTCGACAAAACTAATTGCAGCATTTCAAACTCGCAATTATTTTGCATCGATAACATATAGTAAACAAACAATCAAATCTCATTAAAAAAAAACTAACTGCAACATTCATCGAACACATAGCGAGAAAAAGCCTACCCTGTCCCATTGTCAACGACGACCGCAGGGCGAGAAGTGGGATCCATTGCGGAGAGAAATTGGTGACAAAGTAGAAATTGTAAAAGATCCAAACAAGAATTTAAGAGGAAAAAAGGTCATGGTCGAAAATCGGTAAAAACAATAAGAAAATAATAAACTTGTATTGCAAGTGACAAAATCCACTCAACAATAACAATATTTCTGATTTTGGTGGTTTCGTGAATCCGACTGCGTTACTCATCTTCTACAACTAAACACTAACTCTCCTTCTCCAAATAATCATCATTATTCTCACAATTTTTCTTTTTTCTTGCAATACCAGAAAAGAACGAAGAACATAATCCACGACAAAATAATATTTGTGCTTTTTTAAGGAATATTTAATGTATTGACTGATTGGGGAATCTGGACCGTTTGATTCAGAATCCTTCGATCTCCACTAATTCCCTCTTATAATTTTTTGGGATAAGATTTAATTTCGAGGTTAACGTTTTTTTTTTCAAAAATATAATATTGTGTTCAATTTTTTTTGGTTCGGTTTTGCACTCTAGTTTAAATTAGAGTCTTTATTTTATAAAAATATGGTAGAATTCAATTTTTAATAGTGGAATTGATGATTTAAGATTGAAATAAAATTGTTTTCGGCAGTTGTTACAAAAAATCGTTTTCTGAGTTTGACAGAAAAAAATTAGTAGAAAATTTGTATTTTTTTTAGTTTTAGAATTATTTGAATAATTTAATCTCAGTTATCAGACTAAAATATTGTCGTTTTGAACTAATTATGTTAAAGATAACAATTTAACATTACAATGTATCTTTAATGTAACACCGTTAGTAATACAAACTTTTATTTATTAGTATACTAGTCAACACCTTAATTGAGCTACAATAAAAACGTTAGACATCAAATTGGACAAAAAAATAGATCTATTATTGTACCTTGAACAAAACGTTTGATCAAAAAATGAACATTATCTTATTTTTTAGAACTAATCTCTCCATTTAATGTTTATGGAAAATTTTAAAAAATTATGAAATTAAAAAAATTAAAAAATAATTTTTAAATAATAAAAAATATACACAAAAATATGAAATTATTTATACAAGAATAATGAAATATCAAAATAGTTATTGCATATTAAATTCGAAACAAGAAAGAAAATATTTTATATTCTTTGTTAAATATTGTAGATTAATTATTGAAATAAATAATATACAATATATTAAATAAAATAATATAAACAAATAAATAAATATGTTTTTATCAAATAAAGTGAGACGAAGAGAACATATATTTTTTAGTGGACACACGACCGTGAGTTTTTGCACGATAATGTCGAACGGTTTGTCGTATTGTTGGATGGGGACGTATAGGTTTTGTTTGATAAAATGTAATTGAGATGAAGGGTGGTATGGAGTTGTCAAAACAAATGAATGAAAATGAGATATGGGGAGAGCAGTTGAGTAGTCGTTTTTGTGAAAATGCCATGAAACGACATGTCATTCACTGTCTTCATAGTGTACCGCATTCAATTTTTTTTTTTTAAAATGAATTTAATTGTAGGAATATTATGGATTAAAGTTTATTGTGTGTTGCTTTGATATGTAAAAACTACATAAAAAAAGTTTATACGGTTTAATCATACGATAAATACATTATATCTCGCATTAGGGAGTTTGAGGAGTAGTGTTTGGGGTTATAGTTGCTCTTCTTATTGTGTTTTATCCTTTTGTTTTTTTGTCTGAGCTCCGGTATCCGTTTGAGAAGGAGTTCTGGGTAGTTAGGTTTCATTCCCCTTTTAAGCGGCGTTGGGGGATTGAATCGCAGTCCACCATATCAAGTTCAGCCTCAATCACAACTGAATGAAGACACGTTTGTTTCTTATCTTTTTACTATGTTTTATCGTATTTTTTTGTTGCTTTTTGTCGTGTTTTTTTGTCGAATCAAAATCGAAGTTGCCAGAACCAAAACTAACGGTTCGGAACCGAAACCAAACCGCCCTGAACCGACTAGATCCAGTTTCGATTAAAAAATCCTTGAATCGTGTTCGGAACTAATAGTTTCGAACCGTTTAATACCTCTAAGTAATACGAGAGGGAGGGAGGTTCTTTCATGGAATGCGTATGTTTTCTTTTTTTATTACAAAATTTTAGGAAAGGGGTCGGGCTAACCCACAAACCAAGGGCAGAGAGACGTCTTTTGGTTGGTCCCTGTGAACCGGCAGGTTAGAACCTGTATGTCTCCCCCAGCGCCGTTATGGAGGATCAAACCCGTAATCACAAAGAAAAGAGTAAAACGCCTTAACCGCTGAACCCACAGACGAGAGGTATGGGATGCGTATGTGTGGTTTTATGGCCTCTACGTAGCCTGCTTTCTCACTGTATTCTGGTAACTCTCAAAGTCAAGTGAGGTCAACAACTAGTTCTGCTCAAATGACTTGTCCGTACATCTTTTCCACCTTTCTGCTCTTCCTTTCGAGACTCTGACTTCATATGTTAGACTCTTTGTAAGTTCCATGG
>CANYCX011061413.1:0-12588 GCA_948193385.1 Breynia disticha f. nivosa | reverse complement strand
AGGATGAATGTATGTAAATCTAATATAAATGTTTTATTGTATGTTTATATTTTGAAAACTATTTTTCTAAACTTTGATGTTCAATATTTAATTGTTATCTTAGAGTAAAATAAAATAAATATCTAAGGTAATAATTAAATTTTGGGCGTCACATTCCTTGTTTTCTAATTTAGTCAACTAAACAAAGTTTAGTCAAGTAGATTATTGGTCAAGTTCATTTCCTAGCAAATTTTGTTTAAGTGCAACTTTGTATAATCTTTCAACCTAAAATGAATGTTTATCATGATCATGATTTTTTACATTATCAAAATTTAAGTGGGATTTTCTATTTCACTACCATTGGTCCAACAATCTCTCTCTTTTTAATAGTGACAAAACATTTCATAAAATTGATAAATATTTTTTAGTGTAAGCCTTAGACCAAAGACATTGTTGTGCACTTATTGTATCGATAAAATGAGGCATTTTATGTTGAAAATCAAACATGCTTTCTAATACATGATCACATGTAGTGGAACATAGAAAACAATACAAAGTATGATTTTTCACCAAGAACATTCATGCAAAGAATAAGTTCTAGCATAAAACTAAGTTTAGTTCATTACCTTTGTTATGTGTTTTGCCAAACATTCAAAGAAACCATTAAGAACATTCCAAGCATGGTCGTGTACCAATCGAGGAGGTACCGAAAGACTACCTTCCTCTATGTTCATACACACACAATTGCTTATTAGACAGGGTTAAGTGCTAGCTTAATCGAGTTTTTTTGGTGTTAACTTCCTAAGGGAATTGAAGAACACAGACAGAGTCTTGTTCTCCAAGGAGGTGGACGACACATATTTGAGAGAAAAGAGCAAAAACCCTAACTCCCTCAAAGGCTACATAGCTAGAAGAATGAGTAGAATGTTGGATCAAAAATAAAACTTGAGCTCCTTATTAGTTCATGATCGATTGTTATAAGAGAATCAAGAATTCAAATTTAAATTCCAATCCCCTTCATCACAACTAGTACATTCTAAAGACGAGTAGATTTCATTTTGATTTTCTTTTCCAAATAAGGCAATTAAATCCTACCAAATCTCTACCACATTATCCACTTAATTTGGTAATTAATAAAATCATTAAATCCAATAAGTGGTTGCTATTTTCCCATTTGAAATAGGCCTAACGCACATCCAATTATCCCTTTAAGGAAACCTAAAAAATTTATGTCTTAAAATTCCAAATTCGTGACCCAAAAGAATTACCAAAATTACCTTTCTAGGAGATTTTTATAATGCGATCCTATAGGTCCACTTAAACTCAAATATAAACTCTAGCAAGTCATATTGACAATCCAATTTGAATGAAAATGCAATTGACATTGTTGGATCAATGGTGATTGACATTAACGTCCTCATTGTGTTTTGATAATATGTGAAATGATAAAATTGATAAAGATTAATTTCAGGTTTAGAAAGGACTTAAAATCAAAGAAATATGAACAAAAGGATGTTGGAGAATGTAGGTTGGATATGTGTTGGTCAATTTTGAAAGCAAATCAAGATAATGCTCAAAAAATGACTTTGGACATGATTCTACTCAACTAAGATGAAGGTTAGTCAACCAAGTGTAGTTGAGAACTCAAACAAGAATTCTAGAATCAGTTTCTACTCGATTAGTGCATGTTTTAGTCAATCAAACTCATATTAGTCGACCAGGAATATTATTAGTCGACTAAGATGGTGGTTAGTTGACCGAATTCAAGTACACAAGTCAAAAACTCATTCATAACGGCTAGTTATAGAAAGAGGTCAAGTTAGTCGACCAAAATCTGAGCCTACTTAAGAAATCATCATGAAAGTAGTCTAGATTTGCTACATAATCATTATGAATCAGAATTTAAATATTGGAACTCAATGGAAGATTGTTAGTCAACCAGAAGGAAGCTTAGTCGGCCTAGTAAAGGTCCAAACATTTTAGTCGGCCAAAAATAAGATTACTCGAGTACTTTGATGGGCAGAAGATCCAAAATCAGCAATGGAAGTATGTTACCTCAACCAAAACCAAGTTAGTCGATCAAAGCTAATGTTAGTCGACCAGAAAAGACAAAGTTAGTCGACCAAAAGTATGTTAGTCGACCATAAAAGACAATGTTAGTCGACCATAAAAGACAATGTTAGTCAACTAGAAAGCCCTCTGCAGCAAAAATCACTACTTCTAAGGTTCCAAAAGTGACCCAACTTGTGTCTAATGGATATATCCTCAAGAGATGGTATTTAAAGTCACTCCAACCTCAGAAACATAGTAGAGAACATCACTTAAACTATTACAGATATCTACCTTAAGATAGAAACTTGATTGAGCTTAAAGATCTTACTTTTGTTCTACATACAACCTAGGGTTGTCTTGCTAAACTTTGTAAACACTTTGTAATTGGTATTAAGAGTTCTCACTTAGCTAGAAAGTGAATGTAAGACTTCTCACTTATCTAGAAAGTGAATGTGTAAAGAGTTCTCACTTAGCTAGAAAGTGATACTTAGTGAAGTGATTGAAAATCCTTAGTAGAGGTACTACAGTAGTGGAGTAGGTAAGGTTAGTGCCAAACCAATCTAAATCCCTTGTGTTCTTATTACTTTCTCTCATTTCCACCAAGTCTTTGATAAAATTCCAGAAAAAGAATCAAAGTCCATTTAGCTTTATTTAACCCCATTATAGAGCTAATCTTGATTCAACAAACATTTAGTGACCTAATGCAGTCCTACATAGTCCTTTTATCCTTAAATACCAGAATTAATAGAAGGCATACACCAAGCCATCATCATATATACAAATTATTTCCTTCCTAGTGACACTGATCCTTCAGATAAATAAGGAAACTCGTTATTTCATTTAGGTGTGGCCACATACTTCTTAGTTCACCAATCAAGATGCCCAATGATTTTTTTCTCTCTTTCAAGATGGATAATTCTTTCACTTCTCTCATGCTTTATAACATAATTAGTGCATACCCAACCATACTAATATTTGTCACCCTATTACGAGCATGCTAGACATATGTCAAAATACATATTAACCCATCTAGAGTTTTATAAAGATTTTAGATCTAAGAACTCTGATGGAATACTTGCATATGAGAGCCACTTATGACTTAAAACTGTGTAGTGCTCTCATTGTGTGGTTCTAATCACATATGTCAAAATACATATTTTAATCTATAAATGCTCTATGGTTGACATGCATTTTGAGCATTTATCATTGAAAATAGTCTATTTATCTCTTGTTTCATCATTTACAGGATAATTACGAATTTTCTACAACTTATAGACAAATTCGCGATAAAACGGAGTTAAAACATGCCATTTTAGGCACCTCTGCCATACTGCATGGACAAGGACGAATCTACACTGGCAAAGGAAAATTTCTACACAAATAGATGAATGATTGTGGACAATTTTTGCATGGTACATAGACAAAAAGGAGTTACCCGAACACAAACACAATATTACACGAATAACAGCCATGTCTAGGTACTCAAACAGCACACTGCATGATCATTTTAGACGTTACATAGACATAGGCCAAATATTACACAGATGCTACACTGTCTATGTGGTTGTACAATATTTTGATGATTAGGGTTTTCGTAACGTCACATAAAAAGAGGAGGGTTTTTACACAAAATAATCGACGTATTGCATCCATCATGCATAACGAATTAATTAATAGAATAGAAAAAAAGATTCCAAAAGCAAAGAAAATTTCTAAAGATGACACGTAGAGAGGATTGGAGAAGACAGGTTAGCTATAGTAGAATCTTAATGTGTTTCTCTACGATTGATAGGTTTCTCTCTATCCTTTCTGTCATTTTCTTTTCAATCATGAACTAAAATTCTAAGGCACTTTGATTGAGATGAACCATTGACTTGTTTAATCTAAGATTGGATTTGTTACTATTGATGAATTGTTGGCTGATTGAGATTCAATTATGATTTATTCTTTGCCATTGTTAATTATTTGAATGCGCACTTGTAATTGTCTGTTGAGTCATATAAGGCTAATTGAGAGATTGAATATACAATAGATTACTCATAATTAAAAGGAGTTGCATGCAAATCTAGAGATATATCGATATAAATCCTCTGGATTAATATCAAACTTAATGTTGTAATTCACAAAGTGTTAATGCAATATTAATGAGTTTATCTTAGAAAGATATTTCATGTTGAATTGGTTAATATTATGTGTTAGTCACTTCATGAGAGGAATTAATATAATTTAGGAATTATCACGGTCCATTCACAACAACATCATTTATACAAATACCAATTGATAATTAAACAGTCTTGGAGATTCGAAATCTTAGTGTTATGCTTAGTCAATAGTCTAGTCGTTTAGCTTTTATTTTCTATTACAACAATTAGTAATTTAAAATTTTAGTCAATCTAATTATAATTTATAGACTAAGTAATAATAGTTGAGTAAGTTGCTAGTACTCAGTCCTTGTGGGATCAACACTTAGGGCTCTTTTGGCCGATTACTGCAATGATAGGTACAATTGACTATTAGCAGCGTAGATAGATTTGCCATTAAGTTTTTGTGGCCATTGTTAGGGACTGGATATTAGTCAAAACTAAGCATTATTAATTTAGCAATTTTTCTTTTGTTTGTTTTTTTATTTATTTGTTTCTTTATTTTTTGTATTTTATTATTTGTTTTCATTTTCTTTTGTTATTGCTATTTGTTGTTTTTATTTTCTTTATAGAAACTATGTTGGGTTTGTTGTTTTATTTCCTTGTAGGTGACATGTTGTTTATGACCCAAACGAATTCAATAGGAATAATTGATTTTAATTCAAAAAGTGAACAAACTTTTTGAGCTCGATTACGAAACAAAACACAACACGGGTTAGAAGAAGACTTAAATATAGGAGTAGCAATAGTTTCAAAAAAAAAATATAGGAGTAGCAATGGTAGAAGAGAATCTGGATTTGTCTATGAATCAATTTGTTTAGTAGAATCCTGTCTTCCAACCATTGACCATGTCTGTCTATCTAAACCCAGTCTGAATGGAGTAGAGTCTAATATTGTTCAGCCTACAGTAGCTATAAAAGTGCAAATAATGTAACTTTGAGAGTAAGCTGAATTTGATATAAATGTTGCAGCAGAATGTTCAGTTTGTTGGATTACAGGATGAAGATCCAAACACACATATAACGAATTTCCTCAAAATATGCAATAAGTTCAAGATGAATGGAGTAAGTGATGATGCTATAAAGCTAAGGTTATTTCCATTTACATTGCAAGGTAAATCTAAGTTGTGGTTATAGTCTTTTCCAAGACACTCCATCACTACAACAAATTAGTTGGTTGAGAAGTTTTTGTAGAAACATTTTCCATTTGATAAAACTATGAAGATGAGGAATGATATCTCCTTGTTTGTACAACAAGATGGAGAATAGTTGTATAACACGTGGGAGATATTTAAGGAGTTATCGAGAAAGTTTCCACGCTATGACCTCCTTCTCTGGATGTAGGTACAAACATTATATAATGGATGAAGTGTGAACATCAGACATATGATAGATGCAACAGTAAAAGGTACACTGAACAACAAAATACCAAAAGCTGCACAAAAACTGATTGAGGAGATGGTCATGAACAACTCCTAATGGAATTCCTCTAGAGCAAAACTGTCCAAACTAGCTGGGATGTGTGATGTAGAAGTGGTGGCAACTCTTACAGTGAAAATTATACTTTTGAGTAAAAACATTGATGGGTAGTCAATAACTCAACAGGTATCCCAGTGTGAGCTATATGGAGGAGGCCATAGTAATGAAGTATGTATGGAGAGTATTAACTATATAGGCAACAACAACAATTAGAGAATGCAAAATAACTTGTATGTTAATAATTACAATCAAGGATGGACAAAACATGCTAACTTTTCTTGGGGTGGTCAGAACAAGAATTGTCAAACTCAACCACCAAGATTCCCTTACCAATCCAGAGGCAGGGTATCCAGACTGGAGAATTTATTGACAAAGTTTGTGCAAGCTTTAGAAACAAGATTTACATAGTCAAAAAATGAGGCTAAAAATCAGTCAAGTCCATTGCATAATTTCGAAAATCAAGTTGGGAAATTGGTGAAACAATTGGTAAAAAGAGCAGAAGGTTCTTTGCCTAGCAACACTAAAACCAACCCACATGAGCATGTGAATGCAGTTTTTATCAGGGGGTTACAGGTGATAAATAAAGTGTTTGAGCTCTAGAACAACATCATGAAGCTCCAAGGAAACTGGTGCTATTTAGAGAATACAAGCCTCGCATTCCCTATCCAGCTAGGCTTATATAGAGAATAGTTAACAGACAGTGTAGTGAGACTAACAATACACTAAATCAACCATCAGTTGACTCACCTCATGTAAAATCTATGGTGCAAGTACCTGAAAATGCATAGAGTATTCAGGAACAATTGTCAAGTGAGAACGAGTTGGCAGAGCTTAACAAAGTGATTTTGAATGAGAAGAGCTCTAATATAGTCAATAGTAAATTGCTAGAGAAACTAAATGATCTAGGTAATTTATATATTCCATGTGTTTTTGGAAAATTGACTGTTGAAAAAGCTCATGTAGATCTAAGTGCTAGAGTTAATGTATTTCCATATATGTTATTTAAGCTTTTAGATTTAAGGGAGTCTAAGCCAACACAACTGATGTTACATCTAGCAAATAGGTTAGTTATACACCCACTAGGTATTGTAGGGCACACTAGTTAAGGTTGATAAGTTCTCTTATATTACAGATTTTCATACTCAATGTGAATGAAGATGAAAATGTGCCTTTAATACTTGGTAGGCCATTTTTGGCCATAATAAGGACACTTATTGATGTGAGTGACGGTAAGCTTATGTTGAGAATAGGAAATAATGAAATAACTCTACATAATTCAGGGGTGAAAAGGAAGATTGTTGAGATGAATGATAATGCATGTTTTAGTGTTAATGCAGTCAAACTTGTAGTTCTAGGTCTTATTAAAGACAATTATTGTAAGACACCATCACTTTCATCAGCTATGACAGAAAGGGTTTCAGTGTTAAAAGAAGTAATGCCAATGAAAGCTATTCAAATTTTCAAAGATCATGAGGGAGTTCATGAGCGAGAGTTAAAACTACTGGACATATGGGTCTTGCAGAAGAATAAAAAAACACCACTTTGGTATGCCAAGACAATTCAGGGCCAAAGGTAAGATTTTTAGGACATCTGACCACGCCTAGCTAATGACGTAAAAGAAGTACTTGTTGGGAGGCATCCCAACATATTAAATGTTTTTTGCATTTTATTTTTTTGATTTGTTCTCTTAATTTTAGACATTTGATTTTTGTTTTCTTCAATTATTGATGCCTAGATTAAGATACGGTTGAACGATTGATTTTTGTGGTATTGTAAACTTTAGATTAAAATTAAGGAAGTTTTAGGAGTTTCGAGAATTACAGGAAGCATTGTGCACGGAGGTAAGTCCATTTTGACGTGAAAATGCAACACAGGCACATTTTTCTGCACCACTGGACAAGTACACAGACATTTAATTGCCCGTGACCATTTTTCTTGTGCCCGTGTAGGCAGTGCATGGAACGTTAGTGTAGAGAAACAACATAGTACATGGACATTAAAATGTTTGTGTATTTTTTTCCTTTAACCGTGTAAGGTTTTGAATTGGTCGTGTAGTGAATAATGTTGCACAGACATTTGCATGATTATTTAGAAAATCAATTTCATCACTATAGTGTTGGTTTGACCATGTACTTTCACCGTTAAGTCTCATGTAGCTTAAGTATTGATTTTAAAAAATGAAAGCCCCACATTACACTCTCATTCGACTAACCACATCCACACCCAACCTCAGCCACTACTGTCACCACCATATCCCTATCACCGACCAACACAAAACCAATGCCACCCATAACATCAACCACATCGTTCGTGAACTTCGTGTCTGAAGCACTCTACCACCAATGGAGCTAAAATTTCAGATGGTACATATTATCATGACCATTTTATTTTCCATACACATGGTCTACTTAGGGATGAGGGGTGGCAGATAGGTATATTAACTTGTGGATGATGTGCTGGTGTAGGCATTAGCTGATGATGATGACAACAACGATGATGACAGTGACTTGGTTGTACCATTGTTGCCTGCTCATGAGGTTCCTCCTCTATAATACCACTACGATACACAAGATTTGATGAGGATAGAGGGGTACTTCCAGCAGCTTATGCTGGGACAACAATAGACACAATAACACTACATAGCCATGCACACGAATTTGACAGACCTTGTAAATACAACGAGATATACAAGCTCACCAGATTAATATGAAGGCCAGATTCAAGGCCTTAGAAACACGATTAAGGGATTTGGACCAATATCTATGGTTATCAACTTACCATGGTTCGTCATCTAGACCTGATCAAATGGACGATTCAAAAGGCTTTGGCAATTTCTAGAGTAGTTATTCTGTATCTTGCTTTCCTTTTATTTAATGGTATTGTACTTATTTGGTGAAATAAACTAGACATTAAACACTTGATCATTTATTGTGTTTCTTTTATTTTTTACTTTATTTTATCCATTTTTTATTTTATTTGTGTGTTTTCTTATTTAGTAGATTCACATCTATTTACGTAGACTAATGTGATGTCTAAACACCAAGTCTAAGAGTCTGAACTTTTGCAAATGAGATAATTCCAGGGAATTTCACTTCTTGTTTCTTTCTTTTTGCATATGTAGTATGATTTTATTCTATTTTATGCATTGAGGACAATGCAAGGTTTGAGTGTGGGGTAGGGGTTGCATTTTATTAAACATGTGTTAAAGTATTAATTATAGGGTAAATTTTTCCAATTTTGAATTATTTTGTTGAATTTTTGTATGGAATTCAATATATATGGTTGTTGTTTCATAAGTTTAACTAATGTGAATAATCAGAATATACAAATTGTATGCTAATGTAGATGAGTTGGTTTGTTCATTTTCAAGGTTTGTTCGGTAAGATCCAAAATTGAACTTGTTAACTAGATATCTTATTACAAATATTAGTTGTAGCACAAAAAATGAGAGAAAAGAAAATGCTAGTCCTAGGAGCACAACTGAGATGGTTTCAGTCTCTCTTAGCTTAAGCAAGGTCAAGAACCTTCTCCCTTGAAATGCAACAACTTTAAATGAGGCTAGAGCTAACATTCATTATGGAATCATTTAAAGCTCGAATTAAAAAATTATTCCAGTCTGGTACATAAATTCAATAATTACTCCGTTGTATGTGACATGAGTATGTTGAAAAAAAAAGAGAGAAAAACAAAAATGAATAAGTTTAAGCAATTAAAATAAAATTTTCCAGTTGAATTTTTAATGTATTGTCCGAAGTGTGCTATAATTAATGAAGACATTACATAAACTTACAGAATGAATTGAGGAAGTGATTGGACTTATTTTTCTGTGTTGGTCGGTTTCTTTTATATGATTATTTTGAAGTGTTAGTTTGACAAAATGTGATGATGGTTGTATATTGTGTATTTCTTATGAAGTTTGATAGACTTGTTCTGATGTTACTTTTGTTCTATTTTCCTTGAGGACAAACAAAGATTCAAGTGTGGGATTGTTTGATAAACGCTCTACTGTACATATTTTATTTTATAAATGTTCTAAGTTTGACGTAAGTTTTGAGCGTTTATTATTGAAAATAGTATATTTATTTATTGTTTCATTATTGTAGGGTAATTACAAATTGTATGCAACTTATGGATGAATTCGTGGCAAAACGGAGTTAAAACAAGCCATTTAGACACCTTTGCCATGCTACATGGACAAAGAAGGATCTACACAGGCGCAAAGGCAAATTTCTACACAGACAGATGAATGTTCATGCATAGTTTCTTCATGGTACATAGAAAGAGAGGGGGTACAAGAACATAAACATAATATTACACAGAAAAAAACCATGTCTATGTACTCACACATCACACTACATGATCAGTTTAGACGTTACATGGACATAGGCCAAATACTACACGAATGCTACATTGTCCGTGTATTTGCACTGTATTTCGACAATTAGGGTTATTTTTTGTCACGTCACATAAAATGTGGAGGGGTTTTACATAAAAGAATCGACATATTGCTGCCATGCACACACATAACGATTTACTGAATAGAATAGACAAAGCCCCAAGGTTCAAAGAGCACAAAACGTGATTGAAGACGACACGTAGTGAGGATTTGGACCAGACAGGTCAGCTACAACATAATATTAATGAGTTTTTTTTTGTGATTAATGAGTTTCTCTTTATCTTTTATGTCGTTTTCTTTTCAATCATGAACTAAACTTCTTAGGTACTTAGGTTGAAATGAACCATTGACTTATTGAATCTGAGATTGGATTTATTATGATTAATGAATTGTTGATGATTGAGATTCAATTATGATTTATTATTTGGCATTGTTAATTGTTTGAATGTGCACTTATGGTTGTCTGTTAATTTGTATAGGGCTAATCAAGAGTATACGATACATCAGTCATAATTGAAATGAGTTTCATGCAAATCTAGAGATAGATTGACATAAATTATTTGGATTAAAGTCAAACTTAATAGTATAACTTACAGAATGTTAATGCAATATTAATGGATTTTGCTCAAAAAGAGATTTCAGGTTGAATAGGTTAATATTAGGTGTTATTTACCTCGAGCGAGCAATTAATATAATTTACAAATTTCCACGGTCCAATCACAACAACAGTAGTAATACCAATACCAATACCAATATCAATTTATTGTTAAACGGTCTTGGAGATTTGAAATCCAAGTGTTGTCCTCAGCCAATAACCTAATCTTTTAGCTTTTATTTTTTTATAGTAATTAGTAATTTAGAATTTTAGTTAATCTCATTATAATTTGTAGGCTAAATAATAACATTTGACTAAGTAACTAGTACTTAGTCCTTGTGGGATCGACACTTCGTGCTTTTTTAGCCAATTACAGTAGTGATAGGTGTGACCCCCGAATTCAAATATCACTCATGTATAACGTCCCTCCTACAAGTGATACTTTAACCCGGAAGTCAAGTTTTGATTTAAAAAAATAATAATATAAAACGAACAAGAAAAGATAAAAATTGAAGGACATGAAATAACAACCTGATTTTCATAAACATTATACAAAATTTACACAGCATGTTTTGTATCCAAAATAAATTTTACAACCGGCTTAGGTTATAAAAGAAATAAGAAAACAGAAATTTCATATTTCTATAATAACCTGCCTAAAATACATTTCATGCTAAATATATGCCAATATAGTCATGTACAAAGTAGCAAAAACCCAAATCCAAGCAGTGCACTGCACACCTCGGTCCGTCTTTGTATCAAACTTCAAAATCCGAGCAATAGCAAATCGTCTATACCAAAATGTAGCTTCTTAAATACCTGCCGAGCGTTACAGGCAATACTTGCGTGAGTTATAAACCCAGTAAGTAACATAACCGCAAGGGTCGACTTCTTTCAACAACAAATAATAAATTCAAATATCATTTTAATTCAAATTAATAATGTGTTCATGGTATAGAATAAGTTTATAAACTTAGAATTCATAAAATCACATTTAATTCTATACCCAAGAACAACATTTAACACTTTTTAAGTGGTTCACAGATAGGAACGCGGAGTTATCATCACTACGCGGGGTGGTCCATCAGTACGCGGACTCGCTCCCACACCGCGTATTGATGCTAACATTTCCACACCAGAAAACAGGTAAGAACGCGGGTTCAATCCAGAGTACGCGTGGTCATTTAAAACTACGCGGTTTCAGGTCTCACCCCGCGTACTTCAGCCAAGTTTTTCATCCGAGAAATAGGTAGGAACGCGGTGTCAGAAGTGACTATGCGGACTCGCCGCCACCCCGCGTTCTTAGGGGCCACACCGCGTAACTACCTGTTAATCAGGCAAAACTCCATTCAAATTATACATTAACTCCAAAACTTCACAACAAACTATCTCAACATCATCCAACATACTTTGCTACCATTATTCACACTCATTCACATATTAACTCAAATTTAAATCTTTTACACACCATCAATCCAAAGTCCACATTCCATAACAATCTCAACAATTTCTACATCATACTTCATATGATCATGTCAGCCCAATCAATCCAAAATCAATTACCATAAAAATTCAACACTTTGCAAAAAGGACATATTCATAATGATTTGAGGATGCATGTTTCTCAATGCCTTATCTAATGTGAACTATCACACCCTAAATCTATTTATGCCTACATTCGGCCACTTTAGATGTCATTTGCAAACGGGCCTTGTCGGCCGGGAGTTAAGGTTACGGTTACTATGGTCCATAGATTTTTAATTTGTCTGCAATGGCCAAATAAATGCCTGCTAATTGCCAGACACATTCAATCACTAAAATGTGAATGAATTTCCACTGTGCCGCAGTGACGTATGTTTTATATACGACTGCCAATATGCTCCCAGGAGCCAGTAACCCTCCCCATCTTAAATTTTTGCTTGCACTAGCCATTACTTAATTTCACTT
>CANYCX011061305.1:0-22141 GCA_948193385.1 Breynia disticha f. nivosa | reverse complement strand
TGCTAGATTATAATCGATAGCTGTGTGCTGAATTTGAGATCTGTGTGATAATGAATTGTCTGGCATTCGGGGATGCCGAGGGACAAGATAAATACGCACGTTCTCGTGCTATTATATACTTTCCCCTGCACGTCATTTATGTTAAAGCTGAGAATACTTACTGAGTATTGTTATACTCACCCCGTTGTTGTTTTAAATGATTGTGCAGATCGTAGGTAGCTGCCTTTCACTGGACTACAGAGTTGATCGATACTTTCCAGAGCTACGTCAGAGGTCGAGCTCGAGTTGTCATTTTTGTATTTTGGATTTGTACATGTTGTACATTTATGTATATACACGCAACGTTTTAGTTTGAATGTTTTCAAACTATTTTGCTTCCACTTGTGTTTTATTTTACAAATGAAAACAGATTTGGGCCGGTGTTTTGATTTATACAGCATGTATATATCTTTTATTTCCTCTCTCCTCTGTTTTTAGACTTGATTTTATATCATTTCAATAAATTATATAATTTATCAGGGAAATTGGTTTATAAAAATGAGTTCCACAATAAACCACTTGTAAGCCTACAAGAACAGTCAAAAGAACACAATGTAAGCGTAAAATCCATTTGAAAAGTAAATAAAAGAAAATAAAATAAGAAAAGAAAATAAAAATTGACTTGAGTAATAAATAGATTGAGTTCTTAATATTGAACTGTCCCTGACAATGTCACCAAAAGCTTGATACAGAAAATAGGTATTAATACCACGAATCACTTGGCAAGTGTACCTGTTAAACAATAATATAGTAACCAGAGGATCAAGTGTCGGTCCCACAGAAACGGACAAGTACTAATACTATCAATCAAACCTATTATCTAATTTAACAAAATTAGGTTTTTAAATTAAAACTATGAACCAAAAATAATAAACTAAAACTAGAGTCGGCAAGACAGGAAAGATGAAAACTATGCAAGAGAATTGGGTGAATTTGAATGGGAACAAACAGACATCTAGACTCGAATCCTCTTAAAATTTCATATGTGTGTGACTTAATTATTTGAGGATTAATGAGTATTGGACCATGAGAATGTCTATTCTATGTTAAAGTATCTCTCAATTACATTAACTATTAAGACTAAGTTGACTATCCAAAATCTCTTTTAAAATAAAATAAAATATCCTATACTTATTAAGTTCTTAATCATATTATCAAGTAAATGATTAATCAATTAAGATACGCATAATCAAAAAAATTTTCTTTTATCCTTTCATTTTTCCAATCTTATCTATTAATAAATATCATTGGTTGATTGAACAATTAAATGGAAAACTTAATTGAGGAGTGATGCACGCGTAATATGAGTATATTTCTCATAGTTTATTTACGTTTTATGCGTACATCTAGTGGTAATTTCCCTAAAAAATAACATTTTAAACTAGTTTATATTGGAAAATTCATTTTATGTTTAAAATGTGATTTATACGCAGAGTTGTTCATATCTATATTGATTATCGTCTGTTTTCACTTGATTTTGACTTTTTAGATGATTGTTAATATTGTTTGTGATTGTAGATTGTTTAGTGGGCAGTTTGAGATGGATTAGAAAGATACTTAGGCTCAAAAGGGTCAGCACAACCTAAAGCTAATGAGCATGGGTTGTGCTCATCTCAATTTGCAGCCATAAACTCACATGACCCAATATGATGTGCAGGAGCTCGTGCTGTGCCCAAAACTTTAGCACGGGTCGTGCCGTGCCCAGAACATGAGAACAACCTCGTGCTAAAATTAAAATTGACCCAAATCATGGGTTACTCGTGCTTTGATTGTGCCATGTGGATTAAATGCAGGGAATGACTTATGCCATTTAAGCACGAGCGTGCTAACCAATAAAACAGTCATTTCTTGTGATAGAAAGGGCACGAGGGTTCCATTTCTTTTCTGTCCAATGATAGACAAACTTAGGTTTAGTTTCTAGCAGATTTAAGGTTCATGTTTACATTTCTACAATCATTTACATGCTTTCCTTAGCTTATATTTACATTTTCTAGCATATTTTACATTTCGATCACTCTTTTACATTCCTTGCTATGATCGATTTACTTTTCTGCCATTTACTTTACTGTTGTTTATGATTTTTGATGTTATTTCATTTTCTTGCAGGTTTCATTTGGGTTGTTGCTTTCCAATCAAGTTTAGATGTTTCCTTTACAATTTCTATTGATGCCTTACATTTTCTGAATAATTTCCTATTTTGATTGTTGTTTAATTGCTGTTTTGACTAGGAATTAGATTTGGCATTATGTTTCCTTGCTGAATTTATGTTTTGAATGCCTTTAATTGCTATTTTGTTACAGTTGAGTGTTATTTACATTTTTAGAGCAATGTAATTTGAGTTTTGATTTATGTTTCATGCCTTTAAAATTCCTACCTTTATGTTTCTGCAATTTAGTTTGTTAAAATCAATTGAAATTGGCTAGACTGGACATTCTGTCAAACAACAAAGATGTGCATGATTTTTGCTTCGATTTTTCCTAGGGTGATGCTTGGGTTGAGTCTTTACTCCCTTTTATTACTTGACCGTACACTTGCAAAAATTTGTGTCACTCAGTTTCAGGATGCGTCAAGTTTTTGGCACCGTAGCGGGGGATAAAATCGGCTATTAGTCATAGTGTTTGAGTTGTGAGGTCAGATGGACCAGTCTTTTATTTTTTCGCATCATGTGCATGTTTTCGCTTTTTTTTCCTTTTGGCATATTGCTGATTTTGCTTTTACTCTGTCGTTATTGCCTATTTGCTGTTGATTTTTGCTTGACATTTTCATGTTGTTGTTTGTTTTTGTTCATATTGGCATGATTGTTTTTGTTGCTTTTTACTTATTGTTTTTACTGATTATTGGTTGTTCCTATTTGTGTTGTTTTTGATTTTTCTTGTTGAGTTACTGCATATTTAGATTATGTTGCATATTTAGATTATGTATCTTTTGGCATATTGATACTAGCAGCATACCTGTACAGACTCCGCTGGACTCTTCCAGCAGTTCAAACGTAGGAGTGCATACATGGACGAGTGATTGAGGTACAACTATGGTGGACAATCTAGGAAACCCAGGAGCCCATTTACCTTAGCCGCGCACGATTGTGGATTATGCCAGATTGTCCATTCATAGGATGGTTAGGTTATCACTAGACCTAGGATAGCTGCCAATAATTACAAAATCAAGCCACAGATAATCCAGATGGTCTAGAGTCAGGTGCAGTTCGGGAGTAAGCCTTTGAGGATGCAAATTCTCATATGAGCAGCTTCTTAGAGATCTTGGATACGTTCAAGATCAATGGCGTGTCAGAGGATGCCAAACGACTACTTCTCTTTCCATTCTTGCTTAGGGATGATGCACTCTCGTAGTTTCATAGTCTTCCTTCTGGTTCGATCAAGACGTTGGAACAGCTCTGTCATAATTTTTATGATAAATATTTCCCACAGCTCGATCAGCACGACTATGCACAGAGATTACAAAATTTATGCAGTTTGCATAGGAGTGTTTAGGCGAGACTTGGGAGCATTTTAAGGAACTCCATCATACACTTCCACAGCAAGGATTGGAGCCATGGTTGCAGGTAGATACCTTCTACAATGTGATTACGCCTTAAACAAAGAAAGCTCTGGATTTAGCTTCTGGTGGATCTAGACTGCATAAGAGTCCGAAGGAGTACATGGCGCTCATCGAGGAGATGGCAGTAAACAACTATGCTTAGAGCGATAGAGTTGACAGACCAGTTAGACCTCAGCCTTCTCACCTTCCTCAGTCTTCTACTACTTTGCAGGTGGACCATATTACATCTCTTGAGGCGCAAATGATAGTCCGGAGTAAGCAAATTGAGGAGCTCACTAGGTTAGTAAAGGATCAAGTTGTTGGTGGACGTTTAGTTTTGAGACCAGTTCACTGTATTACGTGTTGTGGCAAGTACTTTATAGAGACTTACTATTACACATCTTACTTTTATGACGATCAACCTTATACCTATCCCTCGAGTCCACCTATGGAGAGAGTAAAATATGTTGATCATTAACCACCATTCCAGCGACACCCATCGAGACAATCTCATAATGCTTAGCCACAGTAGTCTTCCTATTGTCACCATCATCATCAACCTTCTTTTTCACATTCATCTTCATCCCATCAGTCTTCTTCCCATTCTTCCTATTCTTTCTATCAGCCACCTAATTTTTCTTCCTTTCAGCATACTCCTTCTAGACTTCCACCTCCTCCTCCTTAGAGATATCCTTAATCACCATTGCATGCCAAAAATCAACCTACCCTCGATAGTTTCACTCCTGCTAGTACCAGTGTTGGCAGTTCGAGAACTTGGCAGCGAGAGGATAAAAGGTTGATGAGTCGAGAGGAAGGTCAGGAATTAAAATGTTAGAATCGAGATTTGCACATGACTTTAAAAAATCTATAGTATCAGATGAGTGAGATGGCAAAGCAGCTTGGTGCTAGGCCATAGGTTTTCCTATCTAGTAACACTGAAAAGAACTCTAAGGAATAGGTTAGTGCTACTTTTCTACCGTACGAGGAGTTCCTTACCTCATACCAGTCTGCAGTTGGGGTAGAGGAGGATAACAGATATGAGGATTTATACCCTACTGGAGGGGATGTTGTCGTTGTCGCATCCCTGCAGGTAGAGAAGGATGAGAGATCAATCACCCGAGTTACCAAAAATTTTATTAGTACTCCTACTATTCTGGAAAAACTGACTGACCCCGTTAGCTTTTCCATTCCCAGCTATTGCAACGAGGTGTTCATTGGAAAATCACTGGTTGATAACGGGTCAAGCGTCAACATTATGCCATATACAGTTTTTAGTCAGCTGCATATGGTTGAAATGCAAGCATTTACGACTCCCCTTCAGTTGGCCGATAGATCTGTTATTTTGGCTAGAGGGATAGTGAGGGATATTCTTATACGAGTTGATAATCTCGTATTTTGGGTTGATTTTGTGGGAGTTGATTCTCAGAGTTTAGCGCTTTCGCTTATATTGGGACGACTTCTTGGTCACGACGCAAGCTTTGCTTGATGCCAAACATGGTCAGGTCACTTTGGGCGGGCATGATAAGGTTGTTACCTACACCTTCCCACTGTCCAGATTGTTAGATAGGGTCTCTGAGCATAGTAGCCCTACTTATTATGTGTCACAGACACTCGGAGTTAGTGTAACTCTCGAGATTTCAATTTTATTAAAAATTTAAAAATAAAATATCTATAAAAATGAGGTTAAATTTTTTGCGAATTATTGTAGGATATAAATTGAGTAAGAAAGTATAAAAGTTTGAGGAATTATAAATAAAGGTCGAGACATGAGTGAGCTGAGGTAGAAATATCACTTACGGGTCCAATAGAAGTCAAGCCCAAAAGAGAACCTTATAAACCTTTCATTCTTCCTTCTTCCCACCACACATACATAACATCTCTTTTGTCCTCCCCCTCCCAACCTCAAACTTCTTTCCTCCAGCCATCTCTATGAAAAACCAAAGCTAGGGAAGTTTCAAGGATTGATTCTAGCTCACAAATCACGGTAAGTTTCATTCTTGTTCTTCATTTCCGTTTTCCTTGAAACCGTAGGTTTTCTGACCACATAACTCTCTCGATTTATCTCCGATTTGAGAAAATAATAGCTCGTTGGAAAGCTTAACACGTATGCTACCTAGTAGTAACTATCTTTTGTGTTAAATTGTGGTTTAGGCACACAAAATTACTGAAAGAAATGGAACCCTGAAAAGTGACGAATTTAACCTTTTCGTGACTGGAGATTCTCCTTTGTTTCGTTATTTAGGTAAGCTTTTTTTAAGTTAATTGATAGTGTTTAAGAGTCAATTTAATTGAGTGTTATATGGTGTGGGAGATTGAAGCTAAGTTAGAGAGATGGTTCGGGTTTCAAAAGGGGAAAGGTAGGAGTTAGGATATTTTAAATATGTTGGAGATTGGAAACCATTTAACCCTACCTAAATAAATGTATTAAAAGCATTAATGGTGGTTGGTGTGAAGAAGAGTAAGGATGATAGTGGTAATGGAACATTAATGAGGGGAGTAATTAGGAAAAAGGAAAGAGAGAGAAGGAGGGTAAATAAAAGAAATATACGGAAAGCATTTACAAACATTTTGGCATCTATTGATTCATAATTGTATGAATATATGTTGATATGAATCTGTCATGTTTATACTAGGAAATCCAAATCACGCCGAAGAAGGTTCCCAACCGAGCAGTTAACTGATCTTGTGAAGTAAGTAACACGAGCGCTACTTTCCTTGTATGTGTGTTTACTTGATTGTAAATGTTCAGTTTAGTTGCTATTAAATGCATTAATTATGGAATTGGTATGATTGGTTCCTTGGATAGGTGGATATGTGATTTAATTGTAATTGATCATGTTTGATATACTGTGAGCAATTGATGAGTGTGTTGTTGTCGAGAATGGTCATGTTGTGATACTATTATTAGTCAATTGGTGCTTATGTTATTGGCTATGGCTTATGAATTGATGTTGTGTTGAGATTGTTGTGGTTGAATTCAACACTTAATGTTGTAGCATGGCATGAACTGTTGATGAATGCATGATTGGGTTGTATGGTTTGTGCATATGACATTCATGCATATGTAGCTGATAGGGAGCAAGTTGAAATGAAATAATGGCTTTTAATGAGAATAAAATGAGGGAGTGGTTATGGCTCTTGGGAGCGTAATTATGGGTAGTATCTATCACATACTATACCGTGGCACAATGGAAAAGACTCGTTACACTTAAAAGTCTTCGAGCGTGCCAAGCCAAGTAAGGGCAAAATTCAGGCCAAGTAAGGACATAAAATTCTATGAATCTATAGTCCTTTATAACCAATATTCCTGGCCGACGAGGCGCATTTTCAAACGTCATTAATATGGCCAAGAAAGTGCGTAGATTTTGGAAGCCTTGGTGATCATGTTAGGCAATGCATTAGTCATCATACATTTCCATCCATGGTGATATTTCTATTGAGAATGAAGGACATTTGTGATTGATGCTATGGTTGTACGTATGAATTCATGAGTATGAAGTTGTGAAAAAATCGCTACATCTTTATGATTGTAAGCTTATCTATGTTTTTATGAAAGTTTGTGAATGATTTTTAGATGTTTGTTTCGAAATGGAATGGAATAAGTATGATATAGTTTGTTGGTATGTTTCTATGTGATTGTATGAATAGGTTGTAATTAATCTTATGTGGAATTAGGATTAAAAATTCCTAGTAGGTTAAACGTTGGGTATTGTATGTGTTTGAGCCAAAATTTGGCTAAGTGTTAGTGGCAGATGACTAGCCACGAACGTGACTGACACCAGTCATGATCGTGACTGGCATCCTGGACACCATTTGTGGTGACAAAAACCAGTCACGAATGTGACTGATACCAATCATGATCGTGGCTAGTATTCTGGTCGAGTTTGGCTAGGGTTTTGCGAGGGTTTTGCTATAGTTTTCACTAGCCACGAACTTGACTGATACAGTCACGAACGTGACTGGTCTTCTGGCCAAAAGTGATTGTTGTTTGATGAGTTCAGAGGGTGAGCCACATTTGTGGTTGTCTTAACCACGTTCGTGATTCAATTTTTGGGGCAAGCCCTTCATGAACCTAAAGGCAGCCACGTTCATAACTCATGCCAGCCACGATCGTCACTACTATTCTGAACCACATCTTGGTGCTAATTTAAGGAGTCACGAACATGATTGAATCAATCAAGATCGTGACTGCCCATCTGTCCAAAACATGGTTGATTGATTTGAGCCTAAATGTGTGCAAGAGTGTGCATTTATGTGCATAGGCCATAATTTGATCATGTGCTTAAGAGGAAATTGATATGCTAAGTGATTCTTTTATATGGAATGCTTTGATTGTATGTATGATGACTTTGGTGGATTTTGGTGCATAAGTGATAGAAACATGAAAGTGATTAAGTGATCACCGTATTGTATGGATAATGAATGTTTGTATGAATGCCAATTGAAAGGAAAGTTGTCCATTTTAGTAAGTGTCGCTTATTGAGTTTCATGACTCATTGCATTTTATGCCTGCCATATTGGCAGGGACTTGAGCGGAATTTTGGACGAGAAGGGTAGACCATTTTGCTTATTTTTTACTCGGACGCAAGGATAGAAGAACCAAGGTGGGTTGTGCAGGGTTTGGTTTGATTACGTTTCATACAAAGGCTTTGTACTGAACGTTTGGTAGTGCATACATTTATTTTGCTAGATTATCATTGAAATGGGATCATTTAGGATCATTTTCTTTAATAACCATATGTATTTTGTACACCTTGAACATTTTGGGATATTCCCTTCTAAAATCTTGTATAGTTTTATTAAAAGTAATGAGATGTAAATTTTACAAATTTTATTTCTGAAGTGTCGTTTCCAATCCCTTGATGTCCAAATCCGAGTATCACCACAAGAGGTTCAGTATATTAACATAGGGTGGTAGTCCAATTTGGGTGTCACATTTGGTGGTATCAGAGCCTAGGTTGTCAAAAACCTCGGTTCCTAAAGTTATGGGGCTTGGGTCATGCATTATTCTGATTTTTGAAACATGTTTTCAATTGCATGCATGCTAGATTTTGGAACTGTGCATTGTCTTCCAAGATTTATAAATGGTAGACCTTTTTATGTTTTGATGATTTAGAATGGAGGAGGGACAAGGTGATAGTGCAGATGAGGCTATTGGTTCTTTAGAGTTAGTATAGGGAAATGTTAATGTCCCTAATGCAAGTGTGTGACGCAAAAATTTGAAACCTCATTTTTGAATAAACGTCGAAATTCGCACTCTATTTTTTTCTTTTTAAAAAATAAGTTATAGGAGAGAGAAATGAAAAAATAGTTTTACAAACATCAAAATACCAAGCAAGGTTGTCCATACACAATGTATTTCAAAATGGAAAAGCAAATGGAAAACATTTACATGCCATGTTTGAAATTCTCACAAATGTTAAAGATGTACAGACATATAACACAATATAACCAAAACCCTAGGAGCTTGACATTCCAAAAGTATCGCACCGCTGACCCTGTCAAGAAATTGTCCCGTCCTTGATACCTGTCAGTCTGCACACATATACACAACAAAATAAGGGTGAATATATAGAAATACTCAGTAAGTGAACCACTATAGTTGTTATGCTGAATGCGCAGGGGAACCTTCGGCCTTCGCAGCCTAACCTCCACACAAAATATAATTCATTAAATCTATTAATCGATAAACAAACCAGGCAAGGTCAAACAATTCATAACCACAACATTTCAACATTTAACACAGGGGGAACTTTGGCCCATACGACCTAACCTCCCTCCAGACTAGTTAATGTCATGTCATATACAAGATTTTATGTGTTTTATGTGCTAAGGAAACCTTCTGAATCATTAGGATACTTTGGATATGCATTAGTATGTTATTTAGGCCAAAATTAGGTCTTCTGGCAAAATAACATAGGTTTATACCCTAGGTAACATACGTTATGCTTCAACAATTTCCAGGGTATGAATAACGTATATTTAACTCAAATAACGTACGTTTCATTAGACTCAATAACGTCCGTTAATGGAGTTCAGATCCATTCTGTCTATTTTTTCGAGTTGTATATCATACATACACACTTTCTACTTCAGTTAACATATCAAACAACCTCCAAACACTTATGTAATTCACCTATACGCTCAAATCACCCCAAATATCCAGTAAACACATGATTAACACTCTTAATCAAGATCAAATCAACCAAATTAAACATCAGTTCACACATGGTGTATCCGTTCCTTAGTTCATACTTATGACCATAACTCACCATAATACTTATGTTCACTTACATACACTATGCCTCAAATACCAACACCATTTACACACATACATCAAGCCATTTAGTTCATGATCATATTCACAGTAATCACCACACAATCAGACCATAGCATTTTACATTCAACCACTATAACACATATCACTTTCTTTTAAGATCATACACCTCACATTGCCATCAATCTCAACAAATCAATACACGCACATACACTTTTCACCACTCTTAAGCACCTGTCGTAAACATCATTATTAACATCTATTTCCATCTTTACATAACCTCATATAAACACACAAGTTCATACTCCATTTTATTCAAAAAGCACAACATCACCCTAACATCATTCCAAAGCAAATCCACATCAAATTGCACTACGTATACCATTTCACAGAAAACCTACAACACATTCTCATTCCATCAAGCTCATACAAGGGCACATATCATTCGATCACAAACCATCAGGTCACGATACACAACGATGCATAACCATACAAAATGGTACACGTTCCACATAGCTCGATCAAAACACATTCATTTTCAACGAATTCAATAATATTTATGCATAATGAATGCAGAATGCAATGCTAATGCGTTATCCACACATATGTACCCCAGGGTCTGAAACATCGGGTCTAGCCCGACATCAAATCATCAAGCTCTCGCTCGACATCAAATCATCGAGTTTGGCCTGACATTGGGCTCTCGCTCGGCATCAAATCACAATTGGGCTAATCCCCCATTTTATCACAATTGGGCTAATCCCCCATTTTATCACAAGAAAGAACATAACGTCTTCCCTTTTTCATATCATTCATCGGGCCTTGCCCGGCATCGAGCTCTCGCTCGGTATAAACATAACACCAAGAGTCAAGCTCTTATGTTCTCAAACATTGGGCTAATCCCCCATTTTATCACATGTGAGCTTTAAGCTCCTTTTCTCGATGCATGAACATACACGTGCTCATACCCAACCACAATAGTATGTATGAATGCAACTCTATGCATTTCATCTCAAACTTTCTCACAACACATGCACATGAATGTTCCATAACAATATTCCAATTCATAACATAATCCAACACTTATAGTAGCCAAGTTGTGGCATAAATCAAACATGCATCATATACATAACTCATTTGAGTTCATAATGAATAAGGAACATTCTCACATGTGCATGATACACAAACATATTTCAACATGTCATCCATACATTGCCAATCTATGGAAAGAAAGCCACAACATACCATACCACAAACCAAGCTTTCGTAGCCCATATCAACATAGTATTCACCATACATAGTCACACTTAGCATACACAACTCATCACAAGCTTCATACTTATGATCATCCCACACATTCACAATAATACATACTTATAAACACCACTTATAGCATACACATGTACATTCAAACATCAGTCCATCTTAGTTTCATAGTTATTTTATACAACATAATATGCACGCATTCCCACAGCCATTCATCTTGTTCCAGCCAAACCACAAATCATTACTTAACACGTCATATAAGTTCTTATGAATCAACTTCATATTTTTCCAAACAATCCATACAATTTTCAAAGCATCACAGAAACGCATAAGTCATTCAAATCTTTCTTTTAGCTAAATTTTGCAACCATTTCGACCAAATAAACATTATTCACAAAAGATTAATCATATAAAAACAAACATTCCATAGTAAGCGTCAAAGGAAACTGACCTCGCGTTACCACAAACTCGATTCGGCACAATTCCCCGATTCAAGTTTCGGTTGTCGTTTCCCTACACACATTTAATCACATTTACTATCATTTGACAGACAATGTTCCGTATTTCAACATTTCCTACTGTTTTTCCCAAAATCCCGAAACTTCCATAAAACCCTAATCTCTTAAATCTCACAAAATCTTATGTTTTAGGGTTAAAGACTTATGAAATCATAAACTACAATGAAAATCAAAACCCTACCAAACGTTGCTATTTTCCATCACATTTCAGTTCAAAATCAAGAATCTTACCTTCTTTCCCATAGCTCAAAAACCTAGCCCGACGAGGGATCGATGGAGGGATGAATTTATTGTTAATCCGATGTTTGTTGGTAGGTTTGATGTTTGGAAGGTTCTAAGATTGGTGTGTGGAATTTGGGAGAGAGTTTGGAGAGTGTGAGGGTGTTTTTCCCCTGTTATGGCTGTTCTCGGCCTTTTAATGACATGTCTCAAGCCCGAATAACATATGTTTATTATCCAAATTAACTTACGTTAATAAAAATGTCTTCCTGGAAAAAGCAGATTGAATAACGTATGTGAAATCTGCAGTTAACATATGTTATTCTTGGTGTCTTTGAATAATGTATGTTAAGTTGCCCAGTTAACATACGTTATTTTTCCACAGTCTGCCATACTTGGCATTTTCTGACTTGTTTCAATCCCGAACACGCATATCTCTTTACAAACATACTTACAACTTATTTTAAACATCATTCCAATTTAAACATTTCTAAAATCAATTAACATGAATTAACCATCCCATTTCATACTCATTATTTTAATTTAAAAATGGACGAATTTTTAGGGCGTTACAAAGTGAGCAAGCACCTTTAAACCCTCAAGTACAGGCTTAGCACCCGACTGTATAACAGTTGTTAGATCTTATAAGCACAGCCGTGAGAGATCAACTCCCTCGAGCTCAGAGGTCGGAGATTGATCGTAACTATGAGCAAATAAGGAAGCTCAGAGGAAAGCCTTTCGCCGGTGCTACTGATCCCTCTGTTGTCAAAGACTGGATGAGAGACATAGAGAGAGTTCTGAGGAGGATGAATTGCACCTCTGTGGAGAAAGTTCACTATGCTACCTCCTTACTGGAAGGAGAAGCGGTAAACTGGTGGGATGTGGTCCTTGGATGCTTGAATGAACCTCTCACCATGACCTGGGAGGAATTCCAGAAGGCAGAGTTTCTCAAGCTGGAGCAGGGATATCTCTTAGCGGCGAATTAGAAAGTTAAGTTCAACCGTCTCTCTGGATAGGCGCCAGAGGAAGTGGCGAATGATAAGGCCAAGAGAGACCATTTCAAGATGGGATTGAAGAGGCAGATCAGCCTCTTATTAGCCACACAACCCTTTACCTATTCAGCTTTACTTATAGCAATGCTGAGAGCAGAGAAGGCTCATAAGGCAGAGAAGCCTCCAGAGGCCAAGAAGGCTAAACATGAGGGAAGCTCTGGTGGGGCGAAGAGTTTCAGTTCTCAAGGGTCCGGAGTGACCAAATCTAAGAAGTTTGGCGGTAGAGGAGCGGGCTCTACAGTGAGACCTTTCTCTAGGCACAATGATTGGAGTTTCTCTGATGGAAGGAAAAGGGCAGACATGGTCTATTTTTATTGTCAGAAGAAGGGGCACATGATGAAAGATTGTTACAAGAAGAAGAATGATGAGGCTAAGGCTCAACGCTCCCAGAGTAGTATTGGGGATAACTAGAGGAGTGCCATTGGGAGTAGAGGTCTAGGAGTATATTCGTGAAGAGCTGGATCACACTTTAAAGGTTCTCGGCCTAATCAGGCACCAACACCAGCATCACCTCAGGCCAAAGTCTATACGATAGTTAGAAGAGATTCGGTGGATGACCTGAATGTCATTTTTGGTACTGTTTACATTTCGGGCTTACCCATATACATGCTCATAGATTCTGGTGCATAATGTTCATTCATGAAAATTAAAATTTAATGTGGTTTTAGATTATGTTATAGAGGTGTCAATACAGTATGGGGAAGTGGTAAGAGTGAAAAGGGCGGTGAAATCTTGCCCGATAGTTATAAGCGACCGTGAATTTCACGCGAATTTAGTGGTAATCCATCTAGAGGGTTTTTGATTGATTTTGGGCATAGATTGGCTCTCGAAATATAGAGCAGTGGTGGATTGCTTTTCGAAGGAGGTATCAATGGAATTAAATGGGCGAAAAGAGATTTTGTTTGTGGGTGATATAAGGGTGGTACCTTCTTGTTTGATTTTTGCGGTACAAGTTGCGAGTTTAATGAGAGAAGGTTATGAGGCTATCTGGATAGTGTGATAGACACCACGCAGCCCAGTGTAAGAGTGTCAGAATTGAAAGAACTGAAGAAGCAGTTGGAGGAATTACTGGATAAAGGGTTTATTAGACCGAGTATTTTTCTGTGGGGAGCGCCCGTATTATTTGTTAAAAAGAAGGACGGGAGTGTGAGGCTATGTATTGACTACCGTCAGTTGAACTGAGTGATGATAAAGAATACATATCCTTTACCCTGAATTGACGATGTTCTGGATTAGTTGAAAGGCGCAGTTGTTTTCTCAAAAATTGACCTAAGGTCGAGGTACTAGCAATTGAGAGTGAAGGAGAACCAGATATGGCAACTTTGAGTTCACAGTGATGCCATTTGGTTTGACAAATGCTCCAGTCACGTTTATGTCTCTAATGATCAAATTTTCCAGCCCTATCTGGGCACCTTTGTGGTCATCTTTATTGATGACATTTTGATATATTCTAAGAGTTAAGTTGAGCACGAGGAGCATTTGAGGGTGACTTTTCAGATATTGAGAGATAAACAAATGTATGATAGTTTTTGAAGTGTGAGTTCTGGTTAGAGGAGGTTGCATTTTTAGGACATGTGATCTCCAGACACGGTGTACAACTGGATCCATCAAAGATTAAGGCAGTGGAAGAGTGGAAAGCTCCAAAGAATGTGATAGAAATTTGGAGTTTCCTTGGATTAGTAGGTTATTATCGGAGGTTCATATAGGATTTCTGAATCCTTGTGAGACCTCTAACCAGCTTGGCGAAGAAAAATGCCTAGTTTGAATGGAATGATAAATGCCAAGAGAGTTTTGAGGAGATTAAGAAGAGGTTGACTGAGGCTCCGGTATTGACTCTGCCGTCAGGATGGTGAATATATGGTATACATTGATGCTTTTGGGATGGGGTTAAGCGGAGTTTTGATGCAAAGTGGGAAGGTGATAGCGTATACGTCAAGCCAATTGAGACCACACGAGCTGAATTACCCGACGCACAAGTTAGACTTTGCAGGGATAATTCATGCTCTAAAGACTTGGAGCCATTATCTTTACAGAGAAAACTTCAAGATTTTCACCGCCTATAAGAGTTTGAATTATATCACTAGGATCGAGCTGTTAAAGGACTATGATTGTTTGATTGAATACCACATAGGAAAGGCTAATGTCGTAGCCGATGCACTTTGTAGGAAATCACTAGTGAAGGCTGATGTTATTGCATGCAATATGGAGTCGTTGTTTGCAATGAGGGAGCTACGGTTACAACTTCAAGTGATTGAAGAAGTGCTGTTAGCTAATATTTCGATGAGACCTTTGATTCGCAAGAGAATTAAAGAACGGAAAATGGAGGATGATGAGTTGGTGATTTCTAGAAAGAAAGTGGTAAGAAGAAGAGAAACCCCCTATGTGCTTGACGAACAGGGAGTTCTACACTATAGAAAGAGGTTATGTGTGTCAAATTTTCTAGAGGTAAAGGAGAAAATTTTGGAAGAAGCACATTCTTCGAGATATTCGATACATTCAGGCAGCACTAAGATGTACTGAGACTTGAAACCATTGTATTGGTCGTTGAGCATGAAGAAAGAGATTGTCGAATTCGTAGCTAAGCGTTTGAGTTATCAGCAGATTAAGGCTGAACATCAAGCTCCAGCTGGAAAGCAGATTAAGGCTGAACATCAAACCGATTGTATATCATAACCTCAGTCACGTATAAATATCAAATAATAACTCTGGAGCATGTAAATCAAACATATATCAACCAAACGTCAATATATCAATCAGAGCATACGAAATTCAATCAATAAAGTCCATACGAATGAACAACAAAGCAAGTTTAACAATCTGCCAAACAATCACGTATACCATTCGTATTAATGTTCCGAAGAACATAACATATCAAAATATGTAACATACATAATAAGCTTTCTAAGCCTATAATCAAACCAACAACCAATCAAACCTTTCCTATTTCATTCAATTCCATTTCATAACATTCACAATCAAACACACCGTTTCTCAAATTCACTAACTTTATCTAACATTCCAAAAATTCATTATAGGCATTTCTAACTTAATAGAATAGACTAAAACAAAGTACGAATCAATATGTAAGCGTAAGAACACTTACCTCTAAGCAAAGCAAAAACTAACAATCAACACAGCGCAAATCTCCCTCCAAAACCATCAAGATCCTCCTGTATGTCATTCATAGCATAAAAGGAAATATTAAACACTCATTCAAGCTTCAATACCAACATTTTCAATTCTAAATCAACCATTTATCAACTTTTCCTTAAACTTCCCTTAAGCTTTAACCATACCAAAATTTATCCTAAACAAGATTACATTAACAAAATTATTTCCCTAATATCTTTTACATATTTACCATTCATTAATACATAATTTCAGCATCATTTACTTCCATCATCAACTATATGTCAACCTTAGCAAATTCTAACTTCTTCCTCTCTTCCATCATCTTTTCTTCTTCAAAAATCATCCTAACATTTGCCTCACACACAAACCATAAATTTCATATTAAAATCAATCATTTTCTAGTAAATTATCCATCCTAAATCAATCAAATAACTCATCAAACAACCATAAATCAACCTTAGATAAACCATCATTCTTCTTACCTTAGCTTAGGATGAAAGATTCTCAAAGAAATCAATCGAAAATCACTTCCTAGCTGAATTCCCTTTTCTCCTAAGCTGTTCTTGAATTTTGCTCTGTAGGTTTTTAGTTTAGGATTGAAAACTTAGACTTTGTCGGTTGATCGATCGAAACATATATTTTTTTAAAACTGACAGCAAAGTACGCGGGGTAATAAAGTACACATGGTAGATCATTTACTACGCGTTCTCGCTCCCACAATGAGTCTATTTGTACCAAGTATGCGTGCTCGGCTTTTATTACGCGTGGTCGTGCCGACACCGTGTACTTTTATTTCACTGCACGTACTTTCTAAATCAGAATTTTCCTGATTTTTCTTTATTTATTTTGTGTCAATCTTACGTCAACCTTTCGTATACTTTTAAATACTGATATTTTCACAATTATTTTAATATGAAAATTTTTCCGGGATGTTACACATCTTCGTGCTGATTTGTATTTTCCCCTGCACATCATTTTAATTATATTAAGCTAAGAATTCTTACTGAGTATATTTTATACTCACTCCCATTTATTTTCTAAATGATTGTGCAGGTTTAGTAGGATTACACGAGGAGGATTCTAGAACATATTTGAGCAAACATGGATTATTTGTAAATTAGTTTGAAAAGTGAATTTGTTTGAGTGTGTTTTAACTACATTGATTGTAAAAGTTGATTAACTATTTTCTATATCCATGTTTTCCTTAATGGGTTTAAATATTCAGAAAATATTGTTTTTAATTTTGAGTCTCACAAAAATCCTTGCATTCTAGCTCAAGATCACTCTTTTTTCACTTAGGATTTGGTTTTTTGGGTGTTTATGACTCTTAAGTGAGAAAATGGGATGGAGGTTTTTCAAGAGAAATGGTGGCTACTGCATTTTAGGGTTTTCTCTCCTTTTTATCGACTTGTTTATTTGCAAATGATTTATAGAACAGTTTGCACAAACCATTTGCTCACCTGTGTCCTTTATTTTTCAATGCGATACAAGTCAGTTATCAGTGTTCAAAACAGTTTGGTGAACGGTTTAGCCAAACTATTCCCCAGGTCGTTTGCCACTATTAATTTTAAATTTTTTGCATAATTTATGTTATATTTTTTGGGGCATCACAACTCTCCCCATTAAGAAATGTCATCCCCAAATTTTAAAACTTAAGTTCTTTAGACACCTCCCACAAGGTGTCACGATTCATAGTCATAAATTTCATTCCCTTATTTGCATACATGGCTTCGACCTTCGTAACTCAATAACAATCGGCCTGAACATGTCATAAGTTTATCTGACTAGCCGTTGCAACAACACAAAATCTTTTTCATCGATTTCTAAGCTGAGATTATTCTCTAACCCTACTTTAGTTCATTCAACAAATTAACAACTCTAAAGTCATCTATATTCATCTAGGCTTAACACCATAATTTAGACTCATACGAGCACCTAAAACATATCCACACGATTGGATTACACATTGACACCTGGTATTCCATTCATAAACTTCCACTTAAGTGCATTTCTTATACCCATAAGGTTCAACATTTCCATATTACCCATTTTCTCGTAATATGCATTTAACACATTATTATTTTTTTCATCATTAATGCTAGCATCAACTTACATCCCATAAATCTCCATTTCCTATAAAAACTCTCTTATTTTAACTTTTACAATTATCTCTATGCTCAAGGTTTCTCATTTATCGGTAATGTCTGCCCAAGGTAGGTAAACAAGACAATGATTTGCATGCAAGAGAAGAAAATACAGAACATTTATAAGAAATGTCCTACCCTGGTTAAGAAATATGCACAGGAAGCTAATCAATATCTCTAATTTCTTTTATACGCTATCCTTTCTCGTATATACAATTGGCTTCCCCCACAATGGGGTTATTACTTTACTCAAATTTGATTTCTACTTTTCTTTTTGCTCTCATAACACTTAATTAATCATCTGACCATCAAGTTTCCTCATAGTACTTTTGTGTAGGACTCCATCCACGCACCAACAATAGATCACTTCCCTAAATCCCAGGAAGAAGGTTCATTTCTCACTAGTCATTTGGGTTTTCCTAAGTACTCAAGTCTTATTTAGGAAATACATTTGCTACTTACAGTTCTGCTCTTAATTGGGTTCTATCGCTATGGTCATAAGGTAGTTTCCTCTTCGTTCTCAACTTGCATTAACACAGTAATACTACTAAAGGAATCCCCAATCAATTATTTGTAAAATAACATTAATCATACAACACAAAGTATGCCACCACAACATGTATAGGTATAGTGATCTTACCAAAACTGCCACTAGGTTTGGCTGCTATCCCCTCACGTATAATAACATAGATGCGTGCCTGGGGTGGAACCACTATTTGAGAAGCTCCTCTACCCCTCATGATAGTACCCATAGTCTGTCCACCTCTACATTGGCCTCTATCGACCTCACTAGTCTCTTGGTTATCCCTAACAATACTCAATCTAGGGGTGCCCATCCTCTCATGTGCTCTCTTTTGGTAACAATATCGAGTGATTTGGCTTGGGTTATTACAATAATAGTATACCGGGTGGGTATCCCCACCAAAATACATGTCAGTGCCTTGGTGCCTAACATTAGGGTGTCCAGTAGAATGTCCTCTCCTACTTCTAGAGTCAACTCCCATGTGTCCACTACTCTTAGAATTACGTATTGATGGCCTAGAATCAATTTCCTTATGCCCTTTAGATGGAACTAGGTCCATCCGACATCTTTTGTTTCTTCTCCTCACTCCATCCCTACTCGACCGATAATTCCTCTTCTCTAATGCGAACGTCAAATTATAAGCCCCAGTCAAAGCAGTCTCTCATTTGCTAGTATGTGGCCACCTCCTCCGGCGTGTAACAAAAGAGCCTCGTAAATTGCGCTTTGTACTCCACCATAGTCTTTCATTTTTATTTGAGTTCCATAAACTCAATCTTCTTTCAACTTTGGCGTAAGGGACGGGTGTACTTGTCCTCAAACTCCCTCCAAAATCCTCTAAAGTAAGGGTAGGAGGGTCGTTTTGGCTTTCGGGGACTACTTTCCACCAGTCCCATGCATCTTTCTCTATAAGTGAGGTAGTGAACCTCAACTTCTACTCTAGACCTCATTGGATTGAGGATCCACTCTGTATGCTAGAGCCAATTCTCTACCACAGATGGGTCGGTGGTACCCTCAAATGATTTTTCGCCTTATTTGAACACCTCCCCAAAATTTCAGTCTATATTAGTTCCTGGTTGACCCCCTTATCCTTTAATCATCTGTTGCATTATTTCGAAGAAATGAGCATAAGCGGGGGCAACAGGTGGATTAGCAGTATGTACAGGCTGCTCCCCGTGCCCTGGGGTAGATCTTTGTCCTTAGACAGACTCTTTGCACTCGACGGTCTCGTGCAATACATTGTCGATTGGTTCCATCGTATAGAAATCACCATTTTCAAAATTTTTTTAGTTTTGCAACCAATGTTGCAATTAAAACACTTTCTGGCACAATCCATAAGGAATCTAATCCCTGCTCTAATACTATTAACCACTTTTTTCTTTAAAATTAAGTAGTGGCAAAAGGAGGAAAAAGGAAGTGGATATGCACTATTTTTAAGTCATTGACCCTTATTCGGTCGTATACAAAACATGCTATGAAATGGTGGAAGCTTTGGAAAAAAAATTTACAAATAAATGTATGTAAATCACCTATCTATACTAGTGTTTGTATATATGTTCAAAAGAGGTATAGAAACCCAAGAAGCTAGGAGCCATGACTTTGCCAAGAGTATCGCAGTGCTAGCACCACAAAAAATATAGTCCCACTGCAAGCTACTGTCGCTCTACACAAGTTACATAAGCACACATGCATGTGAGTATATAAATACCTAGTAAGTACACCTGAAAACACTTACCAAGGTAGTTAATGCATAACAACTCGTTGGTTGAGTGTTTTAGGTGCGTTATTCTTCAAAGAGAATTATCCCCCTTTTTTCCATAACTATTCGATTTCATATATTCATACATCTCTTATGTTTTCCTATTGTAAATCCTCCATTATTACCGTTTATTGTACGAGAATGGTCTAACAAAAGATTTTTTCAAACCATTTGTCAACCGGTTATTGCCTGTTAATTCTTCCTCTAGAAGCGAAATGGTCTTTGGAAAGGGTTGGGTAAACTGTTTCCTAACCAATTTTGGCCTTCCCTAAAAATCTCTAGAAGGGAATGACTTTGGGAACTGTTTGGGTAAATTGTTCTGTAACCCATTTCTCCTACTTAAAATTCTCTCAAAATGGAATGGACAAGGCAAACGGTTTCTGCTATCAGTTTTGTAGCTCGTTTTCACCTGTTTTCTTTCTATTCTCATCCACTTAGCACATATCTATGTCTCATCCAACACATTCAAAATTCTCTAATCATAACAAACACTCATAAACATTCAAAACTAATCATGGCTATCATATACCACATGCCTAGTGTTTCATCCATAGCTCAAACCAAATTTACGTTACTTACAAGACACACTCCATATTCAAAACCACAACACTTTTTTAGATTAATCAAGATTATTAAACCTCTTTCATTGTTAGTACGTCAATTATTTCATAAACATTTTCCAATACTAGTTAGCCCACTAAAACACCTAAAGCACCATTTTTCTTACATGGCATAATGAACCACTATAAGTGTGACTCCCGAATTTAAACATTATCTGCGTATAAATTCCCTCCTACAGACAGTACTTAAACCCAAAAATCAAAGTTTAAATAAAAATAAAATAAAATAAAATAAAATTCAATCCAATGTAATAAAGGGAGTTCCAATCCATTTCAAACTCATTTCACAATCCTTCATACATATATATATATATAATATGTTTACAAATGTTTTTAGGTTATAAAAGAAACGAGATTCCAACTGAATCCATTTTCAATTATAACCCTAGCAAATGTATGAAACATGAATACAACATTGTTATACACTTAAAGATCCCTAATCCAGAGAGTATACACTGCACCTCGGTTCTTCCTTCTTGTTAAAACTCCAAAATCCAAGTGCTGCACCTAGTCGAAAAGCCAAAATGTATTTCTAACGTCCTGCCGAGCGTTAGAGACAAATAATTGCGTGAGATATACTCAGTAAGCAACATAACCAAATATGGCCGGTTTCATTCACATTTAAAATAATAATTTAATAAAGCACATAACCCAAATTAATAATGTATCTTAATTATGTGTTACAACCACACATACTAAACTTCATAATAATCAATCTTTAAGGTACCTAAGAAGGACCATTTTCATGGTTCTCAGGTAAAAGCGCGTACAGTTTTAAGACTACGTGTGTGACCCTCAAAAATTAAATTCCATTTTCCATTTAATTAACAATATTATAGAATAATCGTAAAATAATAATAATAACATCAGAGTTAAATCATAAATATAGATTAGAGGAGATACAATTTTTCATAAAAACATACTCGGGCCCCAAATCAAATTCAACCATATAAAACATAATCCAAGTTTAGAAATTTTAGCGGAAGCAAATAAAACGTTTGAAAATAAATCCAAACACACTTATTACATCATTCAATAATTTCAAATCCTCAATTTGAAAA
>CANYCX011061246.1:0-11160 GCA_948193385.1 Breynia disticha f. nivosa | reverse complement strand
TTAACTCATAGCACGTAAGATCCTTAAAGAATGCACTAAGCTGGGCAATAGGCTCCCAAACGCACAAAAAGCAACAAGCATCAATCGTTGCATGAATACATAACAGTTATGGCTTTTCATTCCAAAAATCCATAGCTTCTGTAAATATATTCAACGGCGCAAATTGGAAGCATAGCCATTAGGAAATTTCACTGATCTAATCCAATCAAACAATATTCTCTTCTCTTCCTGATTTAGTTAATATCTTGCGTTCCTATATTTTTTGTTAGTTTCGTTAGGCTTTAATTCAGGCTTTCTGTAGATCTCACGTATGTCTAATCTTGCCTTTAGATTATCTTTTGTTTTCCCAAGAACATCAACAACATTGTGGAAAATATTGTCAAAAACATTTTTCTCAATGTTCATAACATCCATCCAAATTGAGCCTATTGCCCAGCTTAGTGCATTCTTTAAGGATCTTACGTGCGTTTGTGTCATAGTCAATTAAGAGAAACTGTGGAACTAGGTTAGGAAGAACTCTTGTTTATTTTAAAAACATTTTTTTGAGAAACAATCTTGTTTTTATAACTCATTAAACTTTTAGAAATCATATTGTTAATGACTAATTCAAATGATAACACAATTTCTTTACCATAACCATCAACTACATAGGTAAAACCTTTAGCATAATCTTGCTCCTTCCATAGTTGATTGTCTAGGTTGTTGAAATTTATGCACTCAAAGAATAAAATCAAACAACAATAGTGTTGTTTTAATATAATAATTTGGTTTCTGAAAAATCCTGCTAAATAATATTGAATTAACAACAAAACAGTCTTACTCTTAAACTATCATTATATGCTTTACAATTATGCCAACAAAAGAAAAAGTCAATTTCAATTTAATTATATTCATGTTTAACGTCTTATAAATATAAATAATAACTAACATATGTATAACAATTAGCATGTATAACAAGCATCATATATATTTACACAAGAAATGTATGATCATACGACATATAAATAACTATATATCATAATTAAAACATAAATTATATATCAACGTATATGCAACGACATATGTATACATAAATATGTTTCTTTCAATATACACTAAGACTATATACATTCAATTATGCCTTAAGAATTATAAAACCATAATAATCCTAAATTAATTCTGATTTTTTTTTGTTTTGAACAAACCTTTCTAATTAAAACACAAAATAAGTTATTCAAAATTTTAAGGCATGTGGCATACATGACCAAAACATTCACCTTGACTAATTCTTATAATCCTAAACTCTCCACATTTAAGCAAATGTAAGGACCACAACTGATATCTAATATCCAAGTGGTAGAAGTAGATAGGTTTATCTCAATAACAAAAACTTCTTAACTAGATGTGTTAGCTCCATTCAGGTTTTTCCCTTTATTTAGATTCTATGTATTCTCACTCATTTTAAGTTGCAACACAATTTAAGCCTTAGGTTTGCTCCTAATATGCTTAAGAAGTCCTATAAGCTTGAATTTGATTGAGATTGAGGATTTGTTAATTTGGGTTTGCTTAAGAAATATTTTAGTGCATGGATCGATTGGTTGAAATCATAAATATAAAGGTACTATATGTATCATTTTTTTATGTGAGAATTGTTTTGGAAAAAATAGAATCATAAGGAATAAACTAAAATTTTATAATAACATTAAGGAGTAAACAAAAATAAAAAAATATTCGGGACCTAATTAAAATTTAATAAATTTTAAATATGTTAACTATGATTTATTAATAAAAATATCAATTTATAGGTTAACTAATTAATAAGACGAGAGAAAGGAAATTTGACATCGAATGTAGTTGATGAATTAAACTTTTGTAGATTGTAGATATTTAATACGCTATTGAAAACTAACCCCTAGAATTGATTGTCGAGTTGGCTCTATTTTCACATAAAATTTGTCAAGAGAAATAAGACTTTTCAATAGATTAAATATTACAAAAAAATTGAAATAACATGGGAAAAAATGGTGTTGATGGGTTAGAAGATAAGAAACCTTGCATTTTGGGTTAGTAAAAGGATTGTGAACAAAAAATAGGATACTAGAGAAAAAGAAATAAAATAAAGGAACTAAAAACCTTGAAATCTTAAGATAGAATTTAACCAATTATGTCTTTGATTGATGATAAATTGTGTATGTATAAAATATTATTAGGGATGGAAAACATGGTAGAGTTAAATCATTTGCTAGAAAGGATGCTCTGTACAAATTTTAATGTAAGTATATATCTTGACATTTATCTATCTATGGATTTCTTGTATATGGTTAACTATACTTCATTAAGTTGTGTGTGTGTTTGTGTGATACTTATATGTGTATAATGAATTCTATTTAAAACATGTTTTGTATAAGATGGTTAGTATGATTATGATACATCATGTGTGTTGAAGATTTTTGTTTTGTTTAAAGGTATGAAATGGGTGTTGACCTTGATGAGTGCACCATCAAAGGTACTATGTATAAGTGAACAGAAGAATGGTAATAGGTTAAACTTTTGCCTATTATGTATGTGGTTGTGTATTGTATTGAATGCATTCATGAGCAGGACATCATTACATCTCACATTATAGGAATATACAGCTCATAGGCACATAGAGGAGTATGTAGCTCATAGGCACGTAGAGGAACATGCGGCTCATAGGTGCTATGGGACATGTGGCTTAAATGATAATAAAGAAATGAGTATGAGGCTAAATTATGTGGAAACATGCAAGTCAAAATGAAAAATAAAGAAAGAATGCAACTCCATTATATGAGGGCATGAGGCTTAATTTGATTTTGGGAGCAAACAACTCATTTGATATCTAAAATAATTCAAGAGATAAGATTCTTGCACTGACATACATCACTACATCCATATTGCATTATGAGAATGATGAGTAAACATAAATTGTGATAAAAAAGTAAGTGGACTGTGATAGTTCACACGAGTTTGTATATGATGTTGAATTGTGATAATTCAATAAGAATGACAAAAGGGTATAATAGAATCATGATGGTTATTAAATAAATACATTGAGTTGATATGTGTTAAGAACAAAGGAAAATTAGAAATAATGTGAACTATGTTCATGTATGATTTAATCATGTTGATGAGTAAATGTGACATTGGTTGGATACACTGAGAGTGTTAATGTCTGTATGGATGGAGGAAAATGAGTGACTATAATTATGTGTGAGTGTGATTTTTTATTGTTAAGTTATGTATGTGGAACTTGTGTTTGACTTTAGTCATTGACGCTTGACAACGTACATTACCTGAAGAATAGCATATGTTAGTTAGCCTAGAGGGACTTACGACCTCTTTAACATGTATTAAATGAATATTATGATTTTCTAGAACTGATTGATTGGTGCTAACATACGTTGACACCAAGAATAATGCATGTTAATCTAAGTTTCCCCTGTAACGTATGGTACCCTAATTATTAACGTACACTACTTGGTTTGTGATAATGTGTACTAGTTATTCTTTTAATGTAAGTTAACTTATTGTTGTGTTGGATGGTAATGTATGTTATCCCTAGAGTAACGTACTTTAGTTTCCTTGTCGTGTTCAAATACTTAAAGTTAGTTAGCAAGATAAATTGATAGAGTGAGACATTCCATAACATACTTAGTAGGATAGTGAAAGATCATAATAAATCAAATGTGTGGTAGTTAATGAATGAGCCTATTAGGCTTTATATGGTTAATTAAGTGACGTTGGAGATATATACTTACTAATTTTTAATACTCTTATGTGTTTTTGTATGATTGTTTCATGTATGTAGTATAAAGAGAACTTCCACTCACGAGGTCGGTGATGCATATATGGGGAATTAAATTGTAAAATCTTAGGGTTTTAAAAATTTCATTTTTAAGTATGCATTTCGTTTTATAAATTCCATAAACCATTTCATTTAGCAGTGAGCTTTCATATTTATTGATAGTTATTTTTATTTTTATAACAATCAAATGATAGGTGTTCGATCTTGTAAGGCCATTTATCCTTAGGATTGACTTACAAAAGTCCAATAAACATTATTTACCTTCTTCAGGATTAATAATGACCCAAGTTAATGGAAATCAACACTAATTGATTTTTTCCACTTGTCTTATATTATCCTTTGACATCATAACAGTATAAGGCATGAGACATTCATCCTTATTTTGTACTATCACATTTTTTATTTTATTTGAGATACTAAAATAATCAAACTTATGACCTTAGTTATCATACAATCTTGGTGTGGCCAGACAGTTCTCATTATCACACATCAAGCGACCGATGATATCATCTCTCTTTACTTGAGCGGTAGTCCCTTCACTTCTTTATGGTTCTCTAGGATGTATTTTAGTATACCAAATCATATCCATATTTGTAGCCTAGTTACAGGTCAAGTTATACATATGTCAAATCATATTAGAATCCACCTAAGTCATAAAAAGACTTCAGGCCTAAGGATATCAATATAAGCACCACTTATGAGAACGTTTATGACTTCTTCTCTAGAATGTAACATTCTCACTTTAGCGGATCAATACAACACATCCTCTTCACAATATATATATGTTTTCAATTCTCCATGATTGGTGAAACAAGATCATCTTTTAGAAGCACATGCTAGTTTTACTTTATTATAATTCCTAATGCTAATGATAAACTAGAGATATTCAAATCTTATCCCTATGTTCACTTGAATCATTATCTAGTGTAATTGAATCAAACTAACATATGGATAATTTTATCAGTCTATTTGTACTAGAATATGGACCGATAAAATGTGTTGCCTTATCATTATCATTCTCCCATAATGATAAGACATTTTGAGTGAGACAACTACATTAGACTTAGGGCTCACACTAAAAAGTATTAAAAATTGTATTTTTCTTGGAAATGCCTTCCTTATTTGGATTTATGTTGTTAAGGTCATATTGGGACATTAACTCTCCCAAATTCTTTTGTAAAGTAGAAAGTTTTGATTAAAGCCATGTCACTCTTTAGTAATCTCTATAATGAGAATCTTAGTTCACAGTATTGGGAATTATTCATTCCTAAGGCTAACCAATAAACATCAGAATTAAAAAACTTTTAGCTAGCATATTCAAAAGAATATTTAAACCATATAATTAAGAAATTTGGACCTGAAAAATTTCACTTATTTTTCTTAGGATTCAAATGTATCTTAGTGTTGAGTGAAAGGGACTATACTTGAGTTGTGTGCCTACAAAACCAAAGATTATAAAATTTTTCTTTCTTACCTTTGATTCATTAAACTTGAATCAAGGACTTGTGTTTTTGGTTTCACAAATTTAGCTAAGAGAGAGAGATAGAGGTTGGTTATGTTCTTTATGAGCAAAACCCTAATTTTGTTTTCTTATGGTGTAGTGTTAATATGACCTTAAAGTGATCTAGTTATTGGCTATAATTTCAATATAAATAATTCAGGGTTTTGGAGTAATTGAATGAGACTTGTATTCTTTAGTTTACTCCAATTAAAATACCAAAAAAACCTCATTCAACTAAAAGACCAATTAAAGTTGGTCTCAGATGATGAAAGGAGAGAGGGGAGGACATTAGGAGGTGGAGAGAGAGAGTTGGTTTATATCCATATATTTTCTATTAGGCATTAACCTAAACCGTCTTAACATATTTTTATGTTCAATGCTTGGTAACTTCTTAGTTAGCATATTGTCCACATTGTCTTCAAATTTGTCTTTGTTTATCCTTTTGATATCACATCTCTTGATTATCTCTTTAATCATATGATATTTTTTGAGTGTCTATTTAATATGACAAGATGTGTAACTTGTGCATTGATCTTGTTTCTATCATAGAAGAACTCTACTGTGTTTAGGAAGCTTAGGAATGTTCCTAACTAAGTTATGAACTTCTTTTACTAAATCACCATTTATAGCCACACTTATTATAGTTCACTCAGGTTGTGTAAAATTTGACATTACACCATTGTTTGACTTCATTTTTAACAATTTCATTGTATTTGTCCTTTTTAACCAATATTAGTTCTCAAGTGATCAAGAAGTATCCATGTCCCTTTATGGATAACTCTTCACTTTATTACTAAGAAGAGATCATTTACTATTTTTAAGTGTGTGAGTAAAATCCATTATAAGTACATAATATAACCTTCATGTTAAATAATATAGAAAAAACATATGGGACTCTATCCATGATCTCTCTATCGTTCTGTAAATATGGAGAGTTGTTACTACTTAGGCTACGTCTTCTAGACAAGAGCTCATTCTCTTTATTAATAACTCTTCTAGACAAGATCTCATTCTCTTTATTAAGTTATCCATATAGAAATGGTTCATAACCTTTCTATTGTACTTTACATGACTTAGTTCACAAGAAGAAATGATCTAATCATACAAATCTTAATAATTCATATCAATTTGGTCTTTAATAAGTCATTTATTGCAAAACACTTTCAACAATTGCTTGACTTTCTAAATGTTGAAACCATGTTTCCAATAATTGGGATGTACTTACAAAGAACATGAGAAGTCTTATTGTTTCCACTAAACATATGTACACACAAGTTTCTTTAAACTTTGTTCTAATTGAGAATACTCCCAGCAAAATGTTTGATTCTTCTCTTACCTTTAATATTTCCTCTAGACTAGGAAATTATGGCACTTGAACTTACTTCAAGTTTGATTTTAATCCCATTGTTCTTATTGAGAAACTAGTCTTTCCTTTAAAAAACAGTATGATTGTGCAACTTCTATTTATGTTCTTAATCAAGAAGTATAACATAATTCCTTTTCTCTTTAAGGAGTAGCCAACATGAACTTAGGTATTTTTGGCAATTAGCTTATAACACCCTAAAGTAACTAATCCTTTTTAACATGTGATTAACATTTGTGTTTGACTTTTAATCTTTGTATTTATCATAAACATAAAATAGGAATACCAATATTCATAAAATTTCTTGTTCAGTTACATTTCAATAACATTCATTTGCTTGTTAACTATCTGTAAGCAATGTATAAACTTTTTATGTATCAACACCAACTCCAACATGACATGTGTGAGTATAACTCTTCCTATTGGATTGGCCTCTTGTTAGACATGTGTGAGTATAACCCTTATGGTACAATCCATGGCCCATGTTTGATGGAACATTTGTGTTCAGAAAATATTACTATCACATTCCTATCCTAATGACTTTTAATTAATGAAATACATACAATAAGAATAAATGAAATGTATCAAGTCAAAAAATGTGCTAGATCAAGAATTCATGTGAATGTACATATGAAACAGTGTTTGAATTTCATTTGTTGAATTCAGTTGTTCAAGAATCTAGGCATACTTCTTGGCATGGTGGTCGTGCTCTTGGGAAGTATGAACACGACCGTTTTCAAGTATCAGTACGACCGTGTTGCTAGAAAATGATGAGCATCGTGACTGTTCTATTTGCAATAGTGGTTGTGTGGATTAGTGTGGGTTATGTCAAAATCAACACGATCTTGTTGTGCTGTAGAAAAATTAGAAGCTTGCGAATTGGAAGCAGCTACTACCAAAAATGAAAAAAATATAAGCAAGTTGCTCCATTCCAACCCTTTCACACAAAAATAGCTGCAGAGAAACCCTCCAACCCAAACTTAAACCTTCGTTATCTTTCCTCCAACGATTTTAATCTTAGAAAACTAAAGGGAAAACATAAATACTTTGGGGTAGGAAAGATTCAACATTTCAAAGGTAAGTAAATATAGTATTAGTATAGAATAACAATGGGAGAAATCTTAGAAATTTTATCTTAATTGATTAGAAATTACGGGAAGATGATAAAAGATTTTAAGAAGAAAAGATGAATGAAATCATGTATAATATTTAATAATAAGCAGTATAACATACGTATAATGAGATATATGCATGTAGGGATTATATATGTATGTATGAATGAATAAATATAAATTATAAACAGAATAGGACTATGAATTTCAGGGATTATATATGTATGCAGGTATAAATGAATATAAATATACATATAAAAATGTATGAATGTCATATGAATTATGTCGAATTCATGATTGTATGATATATGGGTACAGAGATATGGAGATACACAAGTAAATTGTAGATGATAGTTGGATTTACATACGACATTTGGATTCATAGGGGACATTTGGACTTGTGTACGTGTTATGTTGGAGATACAGGTATATTGTAGATGATGGATGGATAATGTAGATGACAGTTGGCTATTTTGTACATGATTACATGTGATGTTTTATAATTCATATTATATGCTTATATGATATTATGCAACTGTAGTTTTTATGATTAGATTAAGTATGAAATGATTACTCACTGAGTACGCATCTCATAAAAATCTGTAATTTTTGGTTCCAGGATCAGATAGTTAAATAGGAGCTATTCAGAAGATTACTCAGCAGGTGGGTTAGCTACAACTCCTCTGTACTATCTCTCTTCACTTTAGAAATATTTTATATGTATGTATATATGTACATTAACATGTTATGTGTTGGATATGTATTATTATATACACGATATAGATATGCTCAGATGATATTTTAGGTTCTCCAAAGCTGTTGAGTCGTATGTTGTTGATATGTTCTATTGAGAGAGATCTTGCTTATATGTTATTAAAATTTGAATTGTGTTTGGTTGATTGAAGGTTTATTTTAGGGATATTCATAAGTATGACATGATTCACATGAGCCATGCTTAATTGACACGTGTATTGTGTTGAATAAAAATAAGGGAAGTGCTAGTCTAACACGGGGTCGTGCTCGTGGGATGTGCTATACTAACATTGGCCATTTTTTAAGTCGTGTAATAGACTGTGCTATAATCAATTAAATAGTAAAATGATTTAAAATCAGTAAATAAATAATAGATAAATAATATAAAGTTTAGAAATATAATACTAAAAGAAATTTTTTAAACCAAATTATTGATTTATAAGTAGAATTAAATGGTAAATGTACGATTAATACGGTAATTAGTTTAGGATGTTATATTTTCACATGAACCTGAGGCCATGGTTCGTTTGACTCATATAAATGACCTATGTTGGACAAGCAAACTATGAAAATTACACTTTACATGGCCTATGTTGGACAAACAAACTATGAAAATTACACTGAAGATTGATAACACAAATTAAAACACAACTTGTGTTAATTAATTAATCAACCAATTTAGTCATAAATTTCATAACATACATTTTGTTAGATTGATAACACCAATTTAGTCATTAATTAATTAATCAACCAATTAATAAGCATCACCCTAAACATTCACTACTTATCAACATTTCATATTCCCATAATATTTCATAATTTCAACACTCAATCAACTAATAATTCCATATGATAAAGCTCAAAAAGTCATATTCAAAATATTTACAATATGCATAATAAAACACCCTAAACTAATTAATGTATTATATTAATTATAGATATATTATCATAGAAGTATGCATATACTAGTAAGTAGCCCGACCAATGGCTTGGTTTACAACAAGGTTTGTGTTGGTTTAATATGTCCCATAGGCACGACCCCATATTATACTACCACGTTCCTATTAAATAGCTGAATCATTAGATAACAACCAAACATCAACTAAAATAAACAAAACATATTAATGTATTATGAAATAAAATATTGATATTATATTACATATATATTGTAACAAATAACATATAATAACAAAAACAAATATGACATGCAAACAGATGTATATATAATTGGCAAAAACCCGCCCATAGAGAAAAGTAAGGAAAACACAGTTGCACACCTACTGCTTCTTCTTCTTCTTATCTTTTTCTGCTTCTGAATACTGAAACAAAATATACGATTGCAGATTGGTGAGTTGCAGGCTGAGTGAGTGATCATCTATATTAATTATCAGGTTATTAGAATATTACAATTCTACTATATATACGTGAGTGCACGTACATAAAAACTAAAATCTTGTGATTTGAGTTAATCCTTACATATTTAATTCTTGTATTTTGTATTATTAACTTTATAATGAACTTATTTCCTATGTATCCTACTGTGATGTGTTTACTATGATCTATTGAACTTCCGTCTCCACTAATAAACTATGCATTCATTTCCACTATACATCTATCTCAACTATACATTTGTCTCCAATGTACATCCATCTCAAATATATATCCATCTCCATTATACATTTGTCTTCACTATACATCAATCTCTAATCAATAAGGGATTTCCTTTTAGTGACTCCCCTTTAAATTCATACACGAACTTGAATGAATTTGTGCAAAATGAAATCTCTCAATTTAAAACTCTTCTTGATAATGTAAAAGATAGAAAATACCACCACCAATTCCTCCAACCCTAATATGCTCGTAAGAGGGTCTATTTATACTCTCATAACTCATGAGTTGCTATTTAAGTGAAACTATGTTTTCTAGAATCCTAATCTTATCATGTCTAGGTTGACCTATTTGGAAAGGACTATAAAACTCAAAACCTAGCTACTTATGGAAACCATTAGATGCCACTCACATGGTTTTTAGGTTGGCTACACATTTTCACCTATTAAAGTTAGATGGTCGGCCCAAAACTAGCCAGTAGCCCATCATTATGTTTGTCTTCTTTCATATTTTTAACTTTACAAAAAATCTACTCGGCTTATGATGTGACCCCAAATTCGACTCTCACTTACGTATAACTTCCCTCCTGAAAGTGACACTCGAACTCGAAAATCAAGTTTTTGATTTTTAATAACATAATATAAACAATAAAGAAATAGAATTGAAGGACATAGAAAAACAAATTCATCTTTCATAACATAATTTCAAAGTTTTACAAAACATGTATTGAATTAAAACAAAGTTTACAACTAACTTAGGTTATAAAAGAAATAAGAAACGGAATGTTCCCATTTCGATGATAACCTGCCAAAATACAACACGTGTCAAACGTACGCAAAGTCATGTACATAATCATAAAATCCTAATCCAGACAAGTGCACAGCACACCTCGGTTCTTCTCTTCACGATCTCCAATTTTCTGAGCAATGCACACCTTCTCGTCCAAAATTTAAACTTCTCGAGTTTCTGCCGAGCGTAGCAGACAATAAAATCCGTGAGTTATAAAACTCAGTAAGCA
>CANYCX011061200.1:0-25763 GCA_948193385.1 Breynia disticha f. nivosa | reverse complement strand
AAATCAACAACAGCAACACATTCTCATCCAAAAACAATACATTCATATACAACTCACATAACTCATATCATAGACAACTCCTTAGTGTACCACAACAAATCAAACCATAAAGGTTTCAACATCCAACTATTTAAAACACATATCATTTAATCATCAACCCTCACACGCACATCAATCTAAATAGAGCATACAATTCATACAATTCATATATAACCATACAAGATTATTTCCATCCATATAATTCATTCATAACTCATACAAGAGTCCAGATCATCAAATCACAAATTATGCTTATATCATAGCCAAACTCATACGCATTCAAATTCCATACCATTCAACAATATGTATGCATAATGAATGCTCGTGCAATGCTAATGCATTGTCCATACATATGTACCTTGGGGACTCAATTCATTTAATGTGCACTTGAGAGGTTTAACTCTCATAGTTGTTAGTACCCCTTCATCTGAGCTTTTAGCTCGATTCGCAATACCCCTTATATATTGAGCTTTCGCTCGATTTTGGCAATACCCCTTTATATGTTGAGCTTTCGCTCGGTTTTGGCAATACCCTTTTTATATCATTGAGCTTCCGCTCGATTTTGGCAATACCCCTTAATATATTGAGCTTCTGCTTTATTTTGGCAATACCCCTTAATATATTGAGCTTTCGCTCGATTTTGGCAATACCCCTTAATGAACATGCAATTATGACCATCACATGTTTATATGACATGCTTGTATGCATTACAATCTATTTCAATAATCCATTGCCAACATAACATTCTCATCCAATCAATTGAACAACATACGCTACCAACAACGTTTGCATATTTGGTTCCCAAGAACCCATTTCTCACAACATAACCATCAAACATACACCATTATTTCTTCACAAGGATCATAAACACACAATGCATAGCCTTCATCACATCAAATAAGAATACACATAAAACCATTCTCATTAGTAAGCATCCATCACAACATTATACCCTCATAAGCTTCTCAAGCCACCATTAAGACACTCACACATTTTTATTACACATTTCATAGCATCATAACACATTCCAAACAAAACAATAACAATCCTACAATCAAATCGCAACTGTCTCATCTCATTAGTAAGCATTCACATGCATAACATACACTTATATGTTTATCAAGCTACCATTCATTTCAAATCTTACATCAAGGAAGCATATTACATACAAGAATTAATCATTAATAATTCAAACACAACAAGTAAGTAGCATAAAAGCACTTATCTCGGAATCCAATGCCCGATTCGTCGCCCGATCCTCGATTCGAGTTCCGAATGCTAGCACCTACACACATTAGATCACATTTACTACCATTTAACATATAATGTATCTTATTTCAACCTCCCCTACGGATTTTCCCCAAAATTCCCAAAATCCCCTAAAATCCTAATCTCTTAAATCTCACCATATGTTATGTTTTAGGGTTAAACACTTATAGAATCATAAACTACAACCAATACCCATTAAAACCCTACCAAATGCAGCTAATTTCATTCACATTTTAGCCTTGATTCGGAAGTTCTTACCTTTTTCTGTAGCTTTTAACCCTAGAGTGAGAAAGGATCGATTGGAGGCCACAATCATTGTTAATCTGTTGAAATCTTAATGTTTGTTAATAGTTTATGTGTTTGGAAAGGCTTAGGAACGGGTTTGGGAGGTTGAGAGAGTGTTTGAGAGTTTTTGGGATATTTTTATCCCGAATGTGGCTGTTCTCGGCCTTTAATGACCTTTCCAGACCCTTGATAACGTACGTTATTTTGCAAATTAATGTAAGTTAACAAAAATGCATATTTTGGCCAACTGTCAAGAATAAAGTATTTTATTCTTTAGAGTTAACCCACGTTACTTGAATTAACATATGTTAATTACTTTATTAACATATGTTAATGTAGTTCAGGCAGCCACACTTATTGATTTTTGACCCCTTTCGATTCCCAACATCTATATACTTACACATACATGTTTATAACTTAAAATAAACATTATATCAACTTCATTAACATCAATTAACATCAAATTAACACATGTATTAAGATCAAATCCAACAATCATACCCATTAACTTTCACCTCCTCTATGCTTTTCGTTTACCAATCTCGTAACCTACTTCCACAATATTTAGGTTCATGTATCTATATCGTACTCCGACATCATCACACATGAATTAAACATAAATCCACATTAAATTAGTCCTTATTTAACATCTAAACATACATCATCTCATCCTTTATAATTTCATTCAAGGATAGGAACATTTGTTACTTTCATTTCAACCACAGCTTACACAACTTCCTCGGCACACGCGAGGAATCAACAACACAAACACACCAATATCCTTCCCATTCATAATCATTATTCCCATTTAATACAGACAAATTTTTTGGGCGTTACAAGTTATCCCTAATCATACTAGATACTGAGGATATCCAGGAGCCTGATCACGACCTCCTCCACAATAAACATATTGTTGTAGAGGGTCAATCGAAGAGGACTAGGTAGTTCAACGACAGTTACAGGACCAGCTAGACCCCTATGTCTCCATTGTCAAAGACCTCACATAGAGGAGTGTAAGATGTATATTGGAGATTTCTATATTTACAGACAACAAGGATATTTCATATGAGAATGTCTTGAGAGAAAGAACAAAGAACAATTCGGAGGAGTCTCACCCAGGTCACAGACAACGATACAGAGCAGTGATCCGATGTTTACAGATAGTGGCACTCGAGGACGGGACAAAGGAGCTGCTGTTATTTCAGCGTCTAATCGAGGTAGAGGAGCCTCAGGGTCACAGACATAAGGATAGGCTAGGGTGTAAAACATGGTTTTCCATGTTTTACATTTATTTGATGTTTTTGCTTATGTACTTAAAGATCCAGGATCTACTCACTCATTCATTATAGCTAGAATAATGCACACAATAAAAGGAAAACCAAAAACATTGACCCAGAGCCTAGGAGTCCATACTCCTTTAGGCAACCAATGTCATTCTACTGTACTTAACATAATTTGATCTTATACTAGGTATGGATTGGCTAGCTCATCATTGAGCCAAAGTTGATTATTTTAACAAGGAAGTAATAATTGAACCAATAAAATAAAGTAAAGTAATATTTTGTGGAGAAAGAAAGATTGTGCCAAGTTATTTAGTATCAACTATGCAAGCCTTTAAGATGATCTGAAATGGATGTAATGCTTATTTGGCACATGTACTTGATAAAATAATAACATACAAAAAATTTAAAGGAATACCAATAGTAGAGGAATACCCAGATGTGTTCTAGAAGATCTTATAGGATTACCTCTTGATAGAGAGATATAATTTACTATTGAGTGGATTCTTGGTACGACACTGATATTCGTACAACCAAACATAATGCCACCATCTAAATTACAGGAGTTAAAGAAATAACTACAAGAGTTACTTGATAAAGGATTCATTCGACCTAGTGTTTCACCATGGGGAACACCTATTTTATTTGTTAAAAAGAAAGATAGAACACTCCGGTTGTGTATAGATTACAGAAAACTTAATCACGTAATAGTTAAATAATCGTTGCTTCGGATAGACGATCTATTTGATCAGTTGCAAGGTGCTACAGTGTTTTCAAAGATTAACTTAAGATACAGACGTCATCAATTAAATATAACACAGGAAGATATTCCAAAGACTACTTTTGTACTTGGTATGGTCATTACGAGTTTTTAGTTATGTCATTTTGTTTAAGCAATGCTCCAACAAAATTCATGGCACTGATGAGCAAGATATTCCAGCCGTTCCTCGGTCAATTTATGATTATATTCATAGATGATATACTGATATACTTAAAACGTCCTATTCTTTTTCTGTATTAATTACGTACTGATTAATCATATTACCATATAAGTACGTATATTTTAAAACTTTTCTCATAATCCGCACATATTTCATTATTGTTACTCATCATTAGTCTTTTTACTAATTTTATTAAACATATATACAATTATATCATATATTTAGTTTACAATTATTCTGATATATACTCAGAATATTGATCGTATTAGTTAACATATCCATGGATTAAGCTTTATGTTAACTTTATACGCCCATTATTTTGGAATATACAAATTTCATACTTTACGTAGAACTGGTATATAACGGCTGTAACTTGGATATAATCATATTTATATATTGTACTCCAATACCACAATTTGAACCTGGTAATAGTTCTTAAGCAACTCTCGATTTATATTTATCAACATAAACCTCAAAAATTCATTTTAGTCTCAAATAATAAGAAACTCAGATACATACATATGTATAACAACAATCTCAACAATCAAACATTTGTAGCAATCAGTCAAACAATAATGTCATATAAACAAGCAAAACTCTCAAAATCCTAAGGCCAACAATTAGTCTGAGAGTAGTAGTCGACCCACCTGTCAAGTATATACCATTATCTCTGCTCTCTACTAAATCCTAAAAAAATCGCAGTTGCGTGAGTTGCGGGCTCAGTGAATAGTCATTAAATTAACCAATCGATCATTTGATTATATAAATCCATTATCAATAATAACAAATAAATGCAACATAATAAACCATATACATTCACAGGTATTCATTCTATAAATCAAATAGTGATACTCCTCTAAGTTCGATTGTTTATCATGCAACGTAATCGATTATCTGTACAGTAACATAATAATGTACTGTATAAACCCCTCTACAGAAATGATCCTATAAAAAGGATCCCCACTACAATATAAACACCCCTCTATGTATGATCTATCATGTATCACCAATCCACACCTCATCATATCAACATCATATCGACATCATATCATCACCATGTCATCACCATAATATGTATATCTTATATCGCAACATACGATCGCATAATGTGAGATGTAATGTACCTGTTTGCATTTTTGTTTTGTATGTACCTGTTTTTATTTCAATCATATAACTATAATAATTTCCCATGCTATGCCATATTCATACATTACCATTCATTATGATTCATAATTACTATCAACTACGAAAATACGATCAAGTAATTCAATTCACATATTAAATTATATTTTAAGTGAGTTAGACTACTCACCTGTCAATTGAAGTACTCAAACCTCTGTGTGTTCTGGTGCTGCCATGACCGTCTAGTCTGTCATCCTATATAAATATATATGAATCTTTCTATAAGACCAATATAACGATAATTATAATGCATGCCCTAATGAATTCATTATACTTGCTACTCAACCTTGCAAACCTTAAACCTAACCCTAGAAATTTCCAAATACATCTTACATCATAAATTCCTTAATTTAAATTAATTCTATAACTGTTTTAATAATCATTTCTATAATTAATAATCATTTTACTAATAAAACGCGTAAAATTTTAAGATAAACTTCGAATTTTACTTGTTTTGAGTTTACCAATGGATTCCCGGCTCGAGATTTTGATTGATTCGACAAGTCGAATCCTTTCCCTCACTAAATCTACAAATTATCACTCAATCTCTCTTCCTTTCCTCACCTCTCTGTCTCTTCTCCTTTGTCTCGAGCTTTGAATTGAATCTTGAAGGTTTTGAACGATTTTTCGATCAACCGAAACTTATATTTTTTCCCAGAAATAGATAAGTACGCGTGGTTGTCCCACCACGCTTTTTCCATCACCATCACGTGTTCTTGGCTGATTTTAATCTTTCCCCTTTTTCCTTGGTTACTTATTATCACCTTAACATCACCCTTTCACCAACCTTTTATAAACTTGTTTCTAAACATGTATTTTCTTCAATTTATTGGATAAATTCTTAATCTTATTATACATTTTATTTATGACATTAATTATGTGATTTTAGGACGAGGATGTTACAAATCTCTCCTCTTAAAGAATTTTGCCCACGAAATTCACTTTTGTTCTTTATAGTGACATCTAAAGTTATATACATTATATTTATCCTTTCTATCTTATATGTTTTTATATGCAAATGCAATTACTCATTATAAATAAAACATACCTGTAAATAACTGTGGATATTATTTTCTCATTTTATCAGTTGTTTCTCATGTCACCTCTTCTAGATTATGATGTTTCTAGAGAACTTTAGCCATTGGAATCTATTTGGTTCTTAGCTGTTTCGTTCTACAATCCAAAATTTGTATAGGTTCTTCTTTGTAGGTTATTTTTTTTAAATTTGTACTTCTGACTCTGGTATAACATGGGTAGGATCCGATCTATATCTCTTAAGCACACTCATATGAAAAACATCGTGAATCTGTGCTAACTATGTAGGTAGAGCAAGTTTGTAGTCTAAAGGACCAATCCACTTTAGAATCTCATATGGTCCAACATATTTGGGACTCAATTTTCCTTTATTTTGAAATCTCATTACTCCTTTCTAGGGCAAAACTTTTTAAATTACTTTTCTCCGATTTCATATTCCATTTCTCTCCTATGCCGATCGTAATTACTCTTCTATCTATCTTTGTGTAGCTTTCAGTTTACTCTTGATCAGCTCAACCTTTTCAATTGTTTCTTATACCAATTCAAGTCCTTCAAATATTTTTGCCCCTTCTCTATCCCAGTAAATTGGACTTTTACATTTCTATCTATATAGAGCTTCATATAGTGCCATACTAACACTACTATGATATTAATTATTGTAAGAAAATTCCATCAATGGTATGTACCGATCCTAAAAACCTTGAAACTCCATAACACAAGATTTCAACATCTCCTCGAGTGTCTATACAATCCTCTCTATCTGGCCACCTGTTTGTGGATGAAAAGAAGTACTAAAATTCAATTTTGTACTCAGTGGACTTTGTAATACCTGTCAAAATTTAAAAGTAAATATGGGATCTCTATCTCATACTATAGAAACAAGAATACCATATAATCGGACTATCTCTCGTATATACAAGTCTGACAATTGTTCTAGAGAGATTCTGTTTTTAATTGATAAGAAATGTGTAGTTTTGGTCAGTCTATCTATAATCACCAAAACTGCGTCTTTACCCGATTGTGTCTGTGGTAATCCTATCACAAAATCCATAGTTATTCATTCCTACTTCCAAACAGGTACTAGTAATGGCTAAAGTTTTCTTGTTGGTGCCTGATGTTAAGCCTTTATCTGCTGACATACTAGACATTTGGATACAAATTTAGTTACTTCCTTTTTCATATTGGGCCACCAATAGTGTTGTTTTAGAGTATTGTACATTTTTGTCATTCTAGGATGCATAGCATATGGAGCATTATGGACCTCATCCAGTATCTCCTGCCTAATTCACTCGATATCAGTTACACATACTCTAGATCCAATCATCAATAACTCATCAGCCAATTGAAATGAGGTGTCAATACCCTAATCAATCTGTTCAATCATCTTTATACACTCTTCATCTTGTTTCTGTGCTGGTTGTATCTTTTTTTAACAACATTAGTCGAACCATTAATGTTGCTACTAACACTCCCGATTCAGTAACTCTAGCTTTGTATTCAAACTTTATAAAGTATCAAATCAGTCATACGTGTTATTTGTAAGCTAGATATAGCAACACTTGACTTTCTACTTGGTGCATCAGTAACCATATTCACTTTTTAGGAATGATATTCAATTGTGCAATCATTGTCTTTCAACAACTCTAACCATCTTCTTTGTTGCATATTAAGTTCTTTCTGGTTCATCAAGTATTTTAGACTTTTATGATTTGTAAAAATCTGAAATTTCTCGCCATACAGATAATGTCTCTAGATCTTTAGAGCAAATACAACTGCGGCAAGCTCTAAATCATGTACTAGATAATTGGTTTCATGTAGTCAAAGTTTTCCAGAGGCATATGCTATCACTTTCCCATTTTGCATCAATAGACATCCATGTCCTTGATATGAAGCATCACTACAAATGACAGTCCTCCTGTACTCAAAGGAATTGTAAGGACTGGAGGTGTGGTTAGTTAGTATTTCAATTCATCAAAACTTTACTGACATTGATCATTCGACTGGATAGAAACTTTCTTTCTCAATAGTCGTGTTAGCGGTGCAGCTATAATCGAGAACCCCTCCACAAATCTACGATAGTAACCAGCCATACCCAGGAAACTACGTACCTCTATAACTGTCTTAGGAGGTTCCCAATTCACTACTACTTAAATCTTCTTTGGATCTACTGATATTCCCTTTCCAGATATCACATGTCCCAAAAAGACTACGTGATTCAACCAAAACTTACGTTTGCTAAGTTTTGCATACAACTATTTTTCTCGCAAAATTTGAAAGATTATTCATAAATGCTCATTTTGTTCATCGATATTTATCGAATAAATCAGTATATCATCTACGAAGACAATTACAAACTGATTAAGTAAGGACTGGAATATATTGTTCATAAGTGCCATAAATGTTGTTGGAGCATTAGTTAAACCAAATGGCATAACTAAAAACTCGTAATGACCATACCGGGTTCAAAAAGCAGTCTTTGGAATGTCTTCCTGTGCTATCTTTAGTTGATGATACCCCAATCTTTGTCAATCTTTGAAAACACTGTGGCACCTTACAATTGGTCAAGTAGATCATTAATATGGGCCAATGGATACTTATTTTTCACTATTACTTGATTAAGCTTTCTGTAACCTATACATAATCGTAATGTTCCATCTTTTTTCTAACAAATAAAACAGGTGATCTCCAAGGTGAAACACTAGGTCGAATGAAATCTTTATCAAGTAACTCTTGTAATTGTTACTTTAATTAATGTAATTGAGATGGTACCATTCTATACGGCTGTATGGATATGGGTGTCGTACCAGGAATCAACTTCAATAGTAAAGTTCATCTCTTTATCAGGAGGTAATCCTAAGAGATCCTCCAAAAATATGTTAGGGAACTGATCTACTATTGGTATTCCTTTAACATTTTCATACGTTGTTGTTCTATCTACTTTATGAGCCATGAAAGCTTCACATCCGTCTCAGATTAATTTAAAGGATTGAATAGCGGATATTAGACAACTAGCCATAATCTTTCTGTTTCCACAAAATATTACTTTATTCTGTTCTTTAGGCTCAATGATTACTTTTTTAGTATAATAGTCCACTTTAGCCTGATGACGAGCTAACCAATCCATACGTATTATTAGGTCAAACTCTATCAAATGTAGTAAAATTAAATCAACTGTCAATTCTGTACTTTTCTGTATTTTACAATTTATGTATATTGTATGTAGCCACATCATTTCGCCTAATGGAGTATGAAATCCTAGGCTCAATGTCAATGTTTTAAGTTTAACTTTCAATACATATACTATTTTCAGGTTAACAAATGAATGTGTAGAACCAGGATCTATCAATGTATAAACAGAAACACCAAATAAATGTAACTCACCTGTGATAACCTCAGGGGCATCTGCTGCCCCCTATCGAGACATCGTAAAAACTATAGCATGTCCCTGAGTCTGAATACTACAGGCTCATTTCCCCTGGCCAGACACTGAAGTAGAAGCAGGTCCTCTACCCTGTCCTCGAGTACCATTGGTCGTAACCATCAGATCACTACTAAGAACAACTGACTATGTCCAAGATAAATTTCTCGATATATCACCTCTAGCTCCTCTCTCTGGACAAGCTCTCGTAAAATGTCCCTGTTAACCACACACATAACAATCTTCTATCAACATGCTACACTCACCTGAATGAATCCTCTAACAATGTGGGCAAGGAAGTCTAACAGGTCCTTAGACTTTCACTAAGCTACCCTGTCCTCCCCGTCCAGATCCTTTACCGTGATAAGCCAAATAAGAAAATGGTCGTGATAAGTCTGCAGTAAATTCTCAAAGTTCGATACGATTATAGGTAAACTTAGTCATCTTACCAGGTCTACTAGACTCTCCTGGAGCTACTACTCTCTTCTATTTGCTTGCTTTTTCCTCTTCATCATCATCCTCAACCTTAAAAAGTTCTTTAGCTCTAATCATTGTATCTCTTAATACCGTATACTCTTGTCTTCATCTTAGGGATTTGTTTGTGAATTTTCTTATTTAAACCATCTTCAAATAACCTGCATTTATCCCTATTAGTAGAAATATAGCTCACAACAAAATATGACAGCTGGGTAAACTATAACTCGTACTCAGCTACAATCATATTCCCCTACTTCAAAGCTAAGAACTCCTTTCTCTTTGCATTCAAATATACCTCCGGTAAGTAATTCTTCCTAAACTCTCGTAAAAAATCCTCCCAAGATATAACTCGCAGAAACTCCAAAGAATGGGGAACTATCTTCCACCATTCATACGCATCAGCCTGCAATAATGATATCGCAAACTCTAACCTGTCCTATGTACTAGCCTACATCATCTCAAAAACTCTAATAATCAGATCCAATCATTGCTATGCCAATCGTAGATCTATAGTACCCCTGAATTCTACAGCTCCCAACTTCTTCAATAATCTATCAGAGGTGGATCTCTGTACATAGGATATTGAGGTGGGGTGGTGGATAAGGATAGGCTAGTCCATGCTGCTGATAGTCAAGATCATACTCTGTATCTCTAGATCCTGTGCGTGATAACTGTACTTTAGGGTTCGCTGCTCCCTCTCTCTCTATAGGACGTCTAGGCTCTCACATATCAATAAAAAAGTGAAAATAATTAAACACACATTTCACACAATGCACATGTGACTGCAATTCATATCCCACATATCAATAACTTATTCAGGGATCATAACCCTGCTCTGATACCAAAATAAAACGTCCTATTCTTTTACTATATTAATTATGTACTAATTAATCATATTACCATATAAGTACGTATATTTTAAAACTTTTCTCGTAATCTGCACATATTTCATTATCATTATTCATCATTAGTCTTTTTACTAATCTTATTAAACATACATACAATTATATTATATATTCCGTTTACAGTTATTCTGATATATACTCAGAATATTGAATGTATTAGTTAACATATCCATGGATTATGCTTTTTGTTAACTTAATGCGTCCATTATTCTGGAATATAAAAAGTTCATACTTTACGTAGAATTGATATATAACGACTGTAACCTGGATAAAATCATATTTATATATTGCACTCCAATACCACAATTTCAACTTGTTAACATTTCTCAAGCAGCTCCCAAATTATATTTATCAACATACACCTAAAACATTCATTTTAGTCTCAAACAACAAAAAACTCATATATATACATATATAAAACAACAATCTGAACAACCAAACATCTGTAGCAGTCAGTCAAACAAACATGTCATATAAACAAGCAAAACATGCAAAACTCTCAAACTCTGAAGCTCAGCTCTGATGGGAGAGAGAAAATAGTCAAGGACTAGCAGTCGACCCACCTGTCAAGTATATACCTCTATCTCTGCTCTCTACTAGATCCTAAAACAAAAATTGCAGTTGCGTGAGTTGCTGCCTCAGTGAATAGTCATTAAATTAACCAATCTATCATTTGATTATATAAATCCATTATCAATAATAACAAATAAATGCAACATAATAAACCATATACATTCACAGGTATTCATTCTATAAATCAAATAGTGATACTCCTATAAGTTCGATTGTTTATCATGCAACGTAATCGATTATCTGTACAGTAACATAATAATGTACTGTGTAAACCCCTCTACAGAAATGATCCTATAAAAAGGATCCACCTCTACAATATAAACCCCTCTACGCATGATCGATCATATATCAACAATCCACACCTCATCATATCAACATCATATCATCACCATAACACATATATCGTATATCGCAAAATACAATCGCATAATGTGAGACATAACGTACCTATTTGTATTTTCGTTTTGTATGTGCATGTTCTTATTTCAATCATATAACTATAATCTATGCCATATTCATATATTACCATTCATTACGATTCATATTTACTCTCAAGTATGAAAATACGATCAAGTAATTCGATTCGCATATTAAATCATATTTTAAGTGAGTTAGACTACTCACCTGTCAACTGAAGTACTCGGACCTCTGCGTGCTCTGGTCCTGCCCTGCCCTGACCGTCTAGTCTGTCATCCTGTATAAATACATATGAATCTTTCTATAATATCCAATATAACGATAATTATAATGCATGCCGTAATGAATTCATTATACTTGCTACTCAACCTTGCAAACCCTAAACCTAACCCTAGAAATTTCAAAATTCATCTTACATCATAAATTCCTAAATTTAAATTAGTTCTATAACCATTTTAATAATCATTTTTATAATCAATAATCATTTTACTAATAAAACTCGTAAAATTTTATGATAAACTTTGAGTTTTACATGTTTTGACTTTACCAATGGATTCCTAGCTCGAGATTTCGATCGATTCGACAACTCTAATCCTTTCCCTCACTAAATTAACAAATTCTCACTCAATCTCTCGTCCTTTCCTCACCTCTCTCTATTTTTTCCCAAAAATAGAGAAGTACACGTCGTAGACATGGATTATGTGTGGTCGTGCTCACCACGCATTTTTCCATCACCACCATGTGTTCTTGGCTGATTTTAAACTTTCCCATTTTTCCTTGGTTACTTATTATCACCCTAACATCACCCTTTCATCAACCTTCTATAAACTTGTTTCTAAGCTTGTATTTTCTTCAATTTATTAGATAAATTCTTAATTTTATTACACATTTTATTTATGAAATTAATTATGTGATTTCAGGACGAGGATGTTACAATACTCAAGGATTACCAAAGAACACAATGAATATTTGCAAATAGTGTTGTAAACATTACGAAAAAAATAGTTTTATGCAAAACTTAGTAAATGTGAGTTTTGGTTAGATCATGTAGTCTTCTTAGGACATGTGATATCTGTATAAAGAATATCAGTAGATCCAAATAAAATGAAAATAGTATTGAATTGGGAACCTCCTAAAACTGTTACTGAGGTACGTAGTTTCTTAGGTATGGCAAGTTACTATCATAGATTTGTGGAGGGATTCTTGATTATAGCTGCTCTGCTGACATGACTACTGAGAAAAAATTTCTCTATTCAGTCCAATGAAAAATTTTAGCAAACTTTTGAACAATTAAAGTATAAATTAACCACTTCTCTAGTCCTTACAATTCCTTCAAGTATAAGAGGATTCATCATTTATAGTAATGCTTCATATCAAGGACTTGAATGTGTATTAATGCAAAATGGGAAAGTTGTAGCATATGCCTCTAGACAACTCCGACCACATGAAATGAACTACAAGTACATGATTTAGAACTCGCAATGGTAGTATTCACTCTTAAGGTCTGGAGACATTATCTTTACGGCAAGATATTTCAGATTTTTACAGATCATAAAAGTATGAAATACTTGATGACCCAAAAAGAATTGAATATGCGACAGAGAAGATGGTTGGATTTGTTAAAGGACTATGATTGCACAATTGAATATCATCCCAATAAAAGTAAATGTGGTTGTAGATGCACTCAATAGAAAGTATAGTTTTGTTATATCTAGCTTACAGTTAATGCGTATGGACGATTTAATAGCTTTACAAAGCTTGAATACAAAGTTAAACTTAACTGAATTTGGGAGTGTTAATAGCAATATTAATTGTTCGACCAATGTTGTTAAGAAAGATATAAGCAACACAAAAGCAAGGTGAGGAGTGTATAAGAATAATTGAACAGATTAATTAGGGTTTTGAGACCCCATTTCACTTGGTTGATGAATTACTAATAATGGGATCCTAAGTATGTGTACCAAACATTGAGAAGATTAGACAGGAGATACTGGATGAAGCACATAATGCTCCATATGCTATGCATCCAAGAATGATAAAAATTTACAATACTCTGAATCAACATTATTGGTGGTTGAATATGAGAAAAGACGTAGCTAAATTTGTATCCAGATGTTTAATATGTCAGTAGGTAAAGGCTGAACATTAGGCACCAATAGGTAAACTTTAGCCATGATCGATACCAGTCTAGAAGTGGGAACGGATAACTATGAATTTTATGATAGGATTACCATGTACATAATTGCGAAAGACGCAGTATGAGTGATTGTTAATAGACTGAATAAATCTACGCATTTCTTACCGATTAAAATTGGAATCTCTCTATAACAGTTAGCAGAATTGTACATACGAGAGATACTCTGATTACATATTATTCCTATATCTAGAGTATCAGATAGAGATCCAAGGTTTACTTTCAGATTTTGGCAGATGTTACAAAGTTCTTTGGGTACAAAATTGAACTGTAGTACTACTTTCCAACCACAGTCTAATGGACAGAAGAATGATTCAAACATTGCAAGAGATGTTATGATCTTGTGTTTTGACGTTTTAAGGTTGATGGGATCGGTACATACCACTAATGGAGTTTGCTTGTAATAACCAATCTTACAGCAGCATTGGTATGGCATTGTATGAAGCTCTATATGGAAAAAAATATAGAAGTCTGATTTACTAAGACAGAGAAGGGGTAGAGATATTTGAAGGACTGAGCTTGTACAAATAATAATAGAAAAAGTGGAGCTGATCAAGAGTAAATTAAAAGCTACACAGAATAGACAGAAGAGTTATTAAGACCAACATAGAAGAGAAATGAAATATGAAATCAGAGATAAGGTCTTTTTGAAAGTATCGCCCTGGAAAGAAATAATGAGATTTGGAAACAAGGGAAAGTTGAGTCTCAGATACGTTGGACCATACGAGGTTATAGAGCGAATTGTCCTTTAGCTTACAGACTTTTTTTACCTCCAAAGCTAGCACAGATTCAAGATGTTTTTCATATGAGTATGCTCTAGAGATATAGATCAGACCCTATCCATGTTATCTAGAATCAGAGGTACAGATTGCAAAAAACTTGACCTATACTAAAGAATCAGTACAGATAAAATAGCTAAGAACCAAATAGATTCCAATGGTTAAAGTTCTTTGGAAACATTATAATCTGGAAGAAGCAACATGAGAGACCGAGGATAGGATGAGATAAGAGTATCAACGACTATTCATAGGTAAATTTTATATAAAAAGTAATTGCATTTTCATATAGGAATACATGGAATAAAAGATAATAGATAGATACAGAATAAAATGAATGAAAGTAATAGTAACAATAGACGAGTATAAATTTTGAGGACGAAATTCTTTAAGAGGGAAGATTTGTAACATACCAGTATTAAAATCCTATAATTAATAAAATGATTAATGGAATAGAGAATTTACTCAAAAAATAGAAGAAAATAAGAGGTTAATTGCAAGTTGATTGATGGTTGATAAAAATTATACATAAAAGGAGAATAGCTGCAGAAAAATAGAAAGTATAGAGGGTGGTAGAGTATGCGCAGTGGACTATATGTTGTGGGCATGACAATGTGTAGTGTACTACACATGGTGGACAATAAAATGTGTTGTTAGCTCCACAACATGTTCTCCAAAATGACCAAGCGTAGTCTCTTAATTATGTCACATTTTCAAGCTGAATTGGAACTTGAAACTAGAGCTGTTAAAAGCTCCTAACAAAAGGATGAAGGAAAGGAAAGAATAATCAAAGAAGTGAGGGTTTGAGCAGAGGAAATTGAAAGGAGACGCATAGAGAAATTTGAGAGAAAAAGAGAGGAAAATTGAAAGGCTGCCAAAAATTGAATGGTAAATGCATGTTTGATCATAAAATTAAGCAGGGTATCGAGTGACATACTTGGTAAAAAAATGCTCAGAGTTAACGATAAAAATTTACGAAGTTCATCTATATTAAAATTATCGTAAATTTAGATTAAAATTAGAATTAGTAATGATTGACGAAATAGCGAAATCGATAGGATTGAAATAGGAGCATGTATATTAATATGTTGTTATATTGAATTTTATAGAGAATTTTGTATATGATTATATAGGACGACTGACTAGACGAGCGGGACAGGATCAAAGCTTGCACCGTTCTGAGTATTTCAATTATCAGGTGACAATCTAATTCACTTTTTGTTAAAGTTAACTAGTAGTGATAAATTGTGAATTGAATGATAAATACGAGAATAGTTATGTGTGCGTATAAATACGTAAAATGGAAATATACATGTATTGTGATTGAATTGCGAACAAGTATACGAATTATAAGATAACATGAAAACATGTACAGGATATAAAAGCGATTGAGAATTTATATATGTTATATGAATTGAAATATAAACAGATACATGACATGATTTTCAAATAGGTACGAAATTGAGTTTACACAATTGCATGTTATATATACATATATGATACTGTTGTTGCGATTTGATTGGTGTTGATATGATTGTTGGAGTGTGTTATTGATTGACGATTATATGATCAATCATATGATGAAGGGAGTATATTATTGGCAATGAATGTATATGATTGGCGATAGGAGTATATTATTGGCGACGGAAGATATATAGCTATGCATGATGTATATTTTATAGGAATGACTTCATACATGATTAAGATCTTACATATTAAATGAAATGATAATATGAGTATGAAAAACGATACCTGATATGTTATTATAATTTTTATAGGAATTAATTACTTTAATACGTTTATAATTTATATGATTACTCACTGAGGTCGCATCTCATAAATCTGCCTTCATGTATTTTATATTCAAGACTAGGTAGAGAGTCAGCGTAGGTTTCAACATTTTCCCAGGTGGGTCGACTGTTACTCCTAATATTCTCTCTCTTCACTAGACACCAGCCAGGAGTTGATATGTTAGAATTTTCATGTTTGGGTATATATTGGATATGATCATTGTTGTTACGAGTGTTGTTAATATAGGTTGAGAAGCTTGTTGCTATTGGATGATGTTGGATTGGTATATATGTATATATGAGTGTTGTTTGTTGTTTCTGGACTATAGTACAAGTTGAGATGGATGTTGATATGGATTAGATGATATATATGTGTGAGAGTTGTATTGTTGATTGTGGTTGATTTGTAGGATTCATAATAGGATGGTTATCAGTATATTCTAGTTTACAACAGATGCATACAAGCTGCACTTAAATGTTACAGGTTGTGTGTTGTATAGAATAAGTGTGTATTAGATCAACATAAGGCTGAGCCAATGTGTCTGTTATCTAACATGATCTGTGTTTTGGTTATATATCTGATCAAGCTATAAACTATTTACTCAAATTACGAGTATGTTTGAGAATATATCACAGTGTGACATGTATAGTATCGAATTTGTCAAACAAGAAGAAAAGGTTTTAATTATATGCTAAAATTAGTTAACATAAACAATAATTAGATGATTAATGGGATAATAAGGTTAGAATGTTTTATTTAATATGCATGAAATTACCAAATTAGTGATGGAACTACATGGGATGTTAAAGACTATAGAAGCAAAATCTCAATAGAAATCAAATTCAATGCTCATAGTACAAGGGGAAATCAAGATGAAGAAGCGGAAGGGAATAGCTAAACTCATAGGTCCTAAGCCTAGTAGGAGTGAGACAAAAAATATAACTCCTTCTTCTAAGGAAAGCCAGCCAAAGCGTAAGGAAAAAGAGAGTACTTTCTTCCATTACAATCACTCATTGGAGGAAGAACAACGAGCTCTAAAAGGAAGAGAAAAATAGGAAAAGACCAAGTCCTCTAGTTCAGGTATTAAAGTTATCAAGCTTAACTATTCTACCACTTTAATACGTGACACTAGTTGTGGATGTTTTGACATTTATTGTTCAAATGTGTAGCTACAAAGAAGTAGTTGTTGCTTGAAGGAAGAATGAGCCTCTTCATAAGGGTCAAGAACACATAGAGCCTCTATTAGTCATATTCTTTCAAGATTTTTAGAAATTTTATGATAATTATTTAATTTTGACCTAGGGTCAAATGTTTGTACTTTTCATAATTTTTGATATTTTTTAGATTTTGATTTTAATATTTTTATAGTTGTTACGCAAGTTTCCATTATATCCATGTTTATCTAAGTTTTCTATTATAACTTAAATACACAAAGGATGTATTTCTAGATATGTTTGAAATGATTATCTAGTATCTATAAAACTAAACATATGATAGACTTAAAAGAACTGTTTTGTTCATTTGAGCTATGTTTGTATATAGAAAGATAATTGTTAATATTGTCATCTAGCATGTATAAGAAAAATGTGTACATCAAGACCTCAAGGTAGAAGTGTTTGATTAATACATGAGTCATCTTTATATAAAAGTATGACTAACAATGTGAGGTGACTTAACAAGTCTTATACATGTAAATGAACCTTGATAAATTAAGATTACTAACCAAAGATATTGAGCAAAGGTTTAGATATCATAAAAGTATACTTTCACCTTATAACTGATTTATTTTGGAAATTTTCATTTGAGTTATTTGTACAAAAGATGAAATGAATTATATGGTATACTTTATGATAAGTCAGACAATATTTCTAATTGAACTTGGTGGTTGCATATTGGATTAAATATACACCAATCAAAGTAGATGAAAACCACAAGAGATATGGTTGAAGCATAAATTCTAGGTTATTTAAGGATTAAGGTCTACATTCACAAGTTAAGAAATTAACTAGTGAGTATGCGAGGGTCAAAATCCATTATCTGCTTATTTGTGGAACTAATTCTATTACCGAAATGTGAACAAAAGTTGTTTTTGCACAAACAAGCTATTTTCTTGATTAAGTGATCATCTTTTCATGCAATTCTTCAGAATGTTGCAAACATGACCCTGTCTGTGTCTATTCTTATTCAACATGCTACATACATTCAATTATATACACACCATACACTCTCAACATAACACCATCCATCCCACACTAATCTCACAACATTCATAGCATATATATAGCAAAGTAATTCAATCATACACTAGTGTAGCCCATACCACAACTTAGAATAGGCAAACTCAACAACCTCATAATCATTTCATTATCACATAAGCATAATCATGTCATAAATTCAGAAAGAAATCTCATATGCAATATGACAATATGATAAATGCGAATGTTTGTCATATAATGTATCCCTAAGTATGACCACCTGGGATCCTATTTAGTTTTAGATTTACGCCCTGTTTTGGCCATAGAATTGACGTTTGCAAATGGGCCTTTCGGCTGGGAGTTTTGGTTATAATAATTGGATATCCACATATACGCCCTGTTTTGGCCTGGCACATTCATACACATGTTTGTGTACCGAATATATAACCACTGTGCCCAGTGTAGCATTTGTTATATACTACCTGTAATATTTATGTAGAAGTCTATAAGACCCCCAACCCATCTCCTGTGTGCTTAGGAATTCCCCATCTCACCCCAGGTAGGTTGTTGATATATCCACAGAGGTCGTATCTCGGAATTAAATCCACGATGTGTGATATATCCTTTAAGCTATAACCACTCCCTCATTATGCTCTCTAAGAGCCATTATCATTTCCTTTAAATTTGCTCACTAAGAGCCCCAAATGCATGAATGTTATATGCACCTTCCATGCAACCAAATCATGCATTCACCAACTGAGCATGATATGATTCATAATCACAGGTTGAGTTTAGCCATCAATCAATCTCAACCAATCCATATACAAATAAGCAAACACTTCCATAAGGACCACTCATAAGGGTATATGAATATTCACACACAATTCACCTTAATCAGACAAACCAATATTACTCTTATATCTGTAAAGCATATCCATAAGGTACAATTCATCTCATATTCATAAACCACATTCATATGCCAATATCCACCACATACCATTTCAATTTTATAATCATACAAGATCATTCAAGTTCACACAGGTGCATACAAGCACACACATGTTATCAATCACAGTCCAAGGTTAGGACCCACTCATAGTTCAGCATATCATGGAAGCATAAACTTATAATCAGAACTTATAGACTCATCTCATGATATCATTTCCTTATCCGTAAGCTAATAAAACACATTAATTTTCACAATATCAACTGAACATTTATTTGCAATCAAACCTTACAGATAAAAAAACACACATCTTTCAAGCAATCCACATATTCATATAAAGCAATATATTTCACACTCATTAGCAACCAAACAAGCATTAACACAGTATCAATGTGGCCGACCACAAACTTACTCATGATCACATCACGTCAAACTATTCCAATCACAACATAAACATTTAATCTACCATATTAATTCCACATGCTCATACCACAAACAACATGCATTTAAAAAACATATAGATTAGGGAAGTTGCGCTCGTGTTACATACCTCGCACGAAACGCCTAATGGCTCGATTGTGAACCGTCCTTGCCACGATTTGGATTCCCTATTCATTATATTATGAATTCACATTAATCCCACATTAACTTAATGCTCATAGTATTAGATAAAAGGAATGAAAAATGCCTAAGATGTGTATAGATATTGCATTAGGTTGGTTTCTCTCCTCTTAACACCTCCTCATTAATCACTAATCCAACTATCACATTTGATTTCCTTTTTACCAACCACCTTTAACACTCTAACAAGTTCATTTGCATATAATTGAATGATCCTTACCTCTCATAACACTCTAACCATCCTAATTCCTACTTTTCTTTTTCCAAAATCTTAATCATATTCCTATCCTTACTTCCATCTCTCTCATCAAACATTACCCAATTAAATTGACACTTAAAACACTATCAATGGATGCCCAAGAAGCTTACCCAAGCAACAAAACACGGAAAGTCGCTGGGCACGAAAAACCCCAAATTCGTCATTTTGTATAGGTTACTTTATATCACCAATTTTGGCCACCTAAATCACAAATTAACATAAAAACTTGTTACCACTAGGTAGTATACATGTTAAGCTTTCCAACGAGCTATCATTTACTCAATTCAGAGCTCAAACGAAAGAGAAATGTGGTCGGATAGTTAGGGTTATGAAGAATGACGGAAATGACAAGAATAAAGCGAAAAACCTTACCGAGATTCACTCACCGACTGATTTCATACCTTCCTAACACGAGGGTTTTGTGAGGAATGATGGTGGTGAGGGTTTTTGAACCATGGAGGAAAATTATGGAGGAAGGGGAGGTGTGTGTGTGGTGAAGGAATGACAAGAACAAAGCTAAGGCTTTTAAGGTTACAAATAAACGAGTTTGGACGGTTTTGCCCTTCGTGGTTTGGTTTCTTAGTCCCTTCGTACTCCCCTCTTTTGCTTGGTTTCACTCATCCCGATTTTTATTGCTTCTCAATTTCAAATTCTTTCACTCAACTCTCAATTCTTCCCACCGACTTAATACCTAAATAATTCGCGAAAAATTTATTTGCATTTTTACTCATTTTCACTACATAGTTTATTTCCAAGTGAAATTAAATTGAAAATTTAGGACGTTACACCTTTTACATCAACTATTTAAGAGGAAAACAAGTTGAAGGTGCTAAGAAATCGAGGTAACTTTTCATTTATGAAATTCTAGTATTTTGAACTGCAATCTTTTGATTTTTCAAAAATACTTTTTGAATGAGTTAGAAGCTAAAATTTTTATGTCAATTTGTTGAAGATGTTGTGAAATTTATAAAAATATTATGAGAACATGAAAGAATTATAAAGAAGGTTGTTTAATTGTTGCAAATACGTATTTGTTTAGGTTGGTTCTCTTTGTTCTAAAATGATAACCAAACAAAAGAGTATAATATGAAAACTAGAATATGTCATTAAAATTTATCAATAAGATTCACCCAAAAAACTTTAAAAATTTGAGAGAAATTGAGTAAATGGTAATGTAGGTCATGGAGAAGATAAAGGAAGATGAAAGATTTTGTCCTTAATTGTAAAATTTATTCTGAAATAAAAAGGAAGATTTACGTGGAATTCCAAATCTCCAAATAAATTCTAATATTTCTAGAAGTAATTAAATTTTTTCCAAATTCTTAAAGACATCGTTTTCTAAATGTTTGGAAATTTAGCAAAGCTTTTGTAATTCTGACCATAAATTTTGTTACATTTGAAACTATAATTTAGAGTCAACATAATAAATTGACTTAGAAGATTTATTTTTAGCATGTATAGAGAATTATAAACCTTAAAAATTTCAGAGTCAAACGAGTAAACTTGAGAGAGATATGATTAGAGCAAAATAGAGTTAAAATTTGAAAAATAGACAGTATTGGTGCATAACATGCATTTATATGAAATTGTTGTATAATTGTAATGTTTTGAGTGTTGAATATTGTAAAATGCAAATAACACCTAGAGGAACACACAAGAGACAGAGAGTGATTAGACGACAGAGTATTTCTACTAGCTTAGGTAAGTATAATTCCGAGCATGAGTTTGTGCATGAACTTAATTTATATATGTTTTATATGAATCCTATAATATATGTTGGATATTAAGATTGATGATAAATTTTAAAGAATTGATATAGTGTGAGTTGTTGTTGTGGCGTGCAGGGGTTGCACTATTTCCACGGTTGCCTATAGTTAAAGTGTTGTTGTGATTGATGAAATGTTTTGCAATTGTTGTACAATTGTTTTGAATGATTATTTGATGTTTGGTATGTTAAAAATTATCAATGGTCATGTCGAATTTTTGAGAATTCACTTCGCATGAAACTTAATAAATAAATGTGACTGCTTGCAAGGATCTAGAGTATAAGGATATTCGAATCTATAGTATAAGATCTTTAGATTTAGAGTATAAGATCTTCGGATTTAGAGTATAAGATCTTTGGATCTAGAGTGAAATTAAAGATCAAGTGATCTTAGAGTTAAACATCCTGTGCAAGTAGGGCTGTAAAAGAGTCTAGTCGAGCCGACCTTTAGAGTAATTGAGCTCGGCTCGTTTAAAGTTTCACGAGTCCAAGCTCGAGCCGAATTTTATGTCGAGTTCAAAATTTTGTTCATGAACAGGCTCGTTTAAAGTTCGCGAACAAACGAGCATGTTCACGAGCTTTTCGAACTTTCCTAGACAAAAATTAAAAAATATTTTTATTCAATGTAAAATTAAAAATTAACATATTTATTAAATATTATTAATATTTTTTATTTTTTATATAATAAATTTTTTTTTTTAATTAATAAAGTAAAATTTGTTATAATTTATTATATATTTAATCAAAATATAATTTTATTATGAAAATAATTCACTTTTAAATAAATGATATACATATTTTAAATACAAAGAAAATATTAAAGGTACATATTAATATAAAAAAAATTAAATATTTGATCGAGTTCATTCACGAATGTTATGCGAGTATGTTCACAAAGAAAATATTAAAGGTACATACTTTGTTCTAACCTGGCTCGTTTAACTACTCAAGCTTAATATTTTGTTCACAAACAAGCTTGATTATAAATGAGCCGAACTCAAATGAGCTTTTATCGAATTCGAACTCAAGTAGCTCGCGAATAGTCCGACTTTTTTTTACCCTAGTAGCAAGGTCAGCAAATTAAAATACGATTATAACTACAACGAACCTATGTCCACATACTTAGATACATTAATATATAAACATATCGTAGTAAATCCATAACTCCAACATTAAGTTTGTCATGTTTGCTCTCCAAATAATTTTTTAGGGAAATAGTTTCGTGTTTGTCTCTTACGCATATCAATATTTTGTAATAAAAAATAAAGATAAAAATTTTATTAATAAAACTATGAGTCCTTAACTAAAATAATTAAAATATTCAAAAGAAATTATTCTATTTAATTAATATTTAAGAAGATAAGGCATTTCAATATTAGAAAAATAAAACTATTTAATTAGATTGTTTATAAGAGATATGTTATTTTTTTTATAAGCGAACCAAATTTTTTAGCTATTTGCTGAGAAGAGTAGTTTTTGCCAATTTTTTAAATGATAATATTAAAATAAAATAACTATTTATAAATCAGAGAATTGCTCTTAGATACAATTTAAAACTGGTAAAAATTAGAGATATTTAAAATTTATGGAAAATATTTTAATATAGATTTATGTTGGTGATGGAGGGATGAATCTGTTGAACTCAGTTTTACTTTAATCATACATGTAACTGGTTAAACGTCTATCTACCCATACTTTATGAACATATAATATATATTATTTACATTTGAAATAAAATAAAATGAAATACGAAAAGGAAAGTTCTTTTCATCTGATTTTAGGCTTAACGATGTAGTCGACACGATGTGACCCTTAAAGACAAAACAGCGGAGCGTTGGAGGAGCGGCCCCTTACTGATCTTTCCACTTCTCAATTTCAGAACCAGCCCACATTCTTTGTACCTTCCAATTGCTTGTTTTCTGATATTTTGTTTTTCAGGTTCTCTTTGGTTTCTCCTGATATTTCAATGTACATACCTATCTTTTAAATCTGTATGTATACAATCATCTTTAATGAACTTAATAATTCTCATGATAATGCTGCTTTTTATTTAATTATTCGGTATTATATTATGCATTATCTGACAAACTTAGATATGAATAAAGAGTCAGAGATAAAACTCTTTAGCTTTTTTTAATCTCTTAGTGTTTTTTTTTTTAAATGATCTATGTGTTAAAAATTTATGAGTTTACATATACCAAATACAAATGATTATACTTCATTTTATCTTTAATCTCGTACAACCCACTATGCGTTATAATTTGGGGAAGAGTTATTTTCTTTATTTTATGTTAACAAGCATGAGTTTTTGGTAGAATAGAGTAATAGAGTAAGAATTCTATTGTTATGAATGTTTCTTCAGTCATAATTTAAGTGAGTTGTAGTTGGATTCTCATTTGAGAAAAGAAAGTGAAGTGATTAATAATATAAAAGGGTTTGGAAGGATGTTGAAAATTCTAAGGAGCTTAGATAACAGACATATGCATTAACATTGAACTACTATATATGCCGAGCATTGCCTATATGATTGGTTTGGATATTTGTGTTGTTGATTGTTTTTTGTAGGTTATTCTACAAAAATAGGGCATTAGAATGGAGTAGTTGTCTTGACAGACACTCATTCAACATTCTTAAAGAATGAAAGTTTTTCAATTGATGCTAGATAATTTTAATCCTTGGAATGTTTCTATGGTAAAACTTTTGACTAATTTTATAATAAACTTACCAAAATCTAACATTAAATGATGCAGTAGAATGGTTGACATCTAGAATGAATGGTTAACTGTGATCACTTTCTCCTACAAGTGCAAATTGGTAAGTTCAACATTTTGTAATCTGCAACCCGTTAAGAGTAATTCCTTTTTGCTTATGAATTGAGCGTCAAAAAAATCTTCATCTCATCAACACTTAATCTAATTGATGATACACTAAGGGTAAAACATCCTATACTTATCACGTTCTTAATCATATTATTAACTAAATCATTAATCAATTGAAAAACGTATAATCAAAAACTTTTTCGTTTATCCTTTCATATTCTCAATCTTATCTATTAATAAATATTATTGGTTGATTAAATAGTAAGATGGTAACTTAATTGAGCAGCACGTGCAAAATTGTGTAAGAGCACAGCCCGTGTTTCCTATAGTTCATATGAGCACGACTCGTGTTGATCAACACTCCTATGGGCACTATTTAGGGTCGATCCAGCATAACCTTTGTTCATTCAACACAGCTAATGTATCATTTAAGCGCAACCCCTATTGACTCACTATAACCTGAAATCAACTTGTTCATTTCATCTTATACCTGTACATTTCTCATACTATATCAATTATATCAATCATCCTCAACAATACCATTTTTCACCTATATCAACAAAAAGTCAGCCACAT